>JAENHJ010000209.1:201734-236987 GCA_025330945.1 Mucuna pruriens
TGCAGCTTTATTTGCAGGAAGCATGCCGAAAATAACACCAATGAGCATACTGAACAGCACGCCCCCCGCATACAACCTGCCAGGATATGAGTGACGGCCAGCCCGCAATGGCTGAAACAAGCGCGGCCCCTCCGTATCCAATACCAATCCCGACCAGACCGCCAATCAGCGTCAATACGACTGATTCAATTAAAAACTGAGTCAGAATCTGTCCCCTCGTCGCACCGAGGGATTTTCTGATTCCAATTTCCGTGTCCGTTCTGTGACTGATACGAGCATGATATTCATGACACCGATTCCGCCGACCAAAAGGGAAATACCTGCAATTGAGCCGATAATCGTCGTCATAATTGCCGTTACCTTGCCAATTCCGGCCGCAATCTCTTCCATGTTCATCACTTGATACGAATCCTCTGTGCCATGATTGTCATTTACCAGCTGTGCTGCTTCTTTTCCTGCCGATTTTATGTCGTCTGCTGATTCGACCTGCAATGATACGTTACTGAAATCACTTGTGCTAAAAAGAGGATTTCATCATATTAAATGGCACATACATTTCACTTAAACCGAAAGAAAGCAAGCCTGTTTCTTTTTTTCAGCACGCCGATAATTTCAACGGGCTGTCCGTTTATCCAGACAACTTCACCTAAAGGAGGTTTTATCGAACAGTTCTTCAGCCATCTTTTGAAGATGATTCCGGCTCTATTCCCCGCGAGAAAGTCATTGTCGGTAAATGTTCTGCCGCTTTCGATTTCTAAAGAATTGACATTCATGTATCCATCATTTATTCCGTTAACCGTAGCATCGGTTTCTTCTTCGTGATAACGCGCTTTCATACTTTCGAAGTCGAAGCAACGACTTGTTTAATGCCTTCTATTCCTTTTAAACCTTTAATATCGTTTTCTGTAAACGTAGATTCAGCTGCGGCGTTCGGGTTGCTTGCAAGCTCCTCGTCGCTAGGCATATAGTACAGCTCCACAGTATTTCCCGGGCCGCTGATCGACTGCTTCAGCATTTGCTCGCCGCCCTGTCCTACCGCAACGACAACAATGACAGAGCCTACACCAATGATAATGCCGAGCATCGTTAAGATCGAACGCATTTTATGGGCAAGGACAGAGCTTAGAGCCATTCTGATGTTTTCTAACAGGCTCATTCTCCCACACTCCTTTGTCCGGAGCTGGCAGGAACAATGTTTCCGTCACGCACCATGACGATCCGATTCGTGCAATCTGCTACTTCAGGCTCGTGAGTAACCAGAACGATTGTCGTTCCTCGGCATTTAATGCTGTAAACTGATCCATAATCGCCTCGCTTGTTTTCGTATCCAGCGCGCCGGTCGGTTCATCAGCTAAAATCAATTTCGGCTCATTCACGATCGCCCTCGCAATCGCCACCCGCTGCTTCTGCCTGCCCGACAGCTCGTTGGGCATGTGGAGCATTCGATCGGCTAACCCGACCTTTTCCAATGCTCTCTCAGCCCGCTCTTGACGTTCTTTTTTTGCCTATCCCGGAATAAATCATCGGCAGCTCGACATTTTTTTTTGCGTTCAGCCGCGGAAGAAGCTGAAATTGCTGAAATACAAAACCGATGGACCGGTTACGGACTGCCGCCAGTTCTTTATCTTATATGAAGAAAATGTCTTCGCCGTCAATTGATATGTACCGAAGTCGGCCGATCAAGACAGCCGATAATATTCATGATCGTCGATTTTCCTGATCCTGACGGCCCCATAATCGAGACATATTCACCTTGATGAATGTCCAAATCAATAGAATGGAGAACATCAAACGTTTCCTTTCCGATCTGGTAGCTTTTTTCGCACATTAGAAAGCTGAATCATTTAAGATTTCACTTCCATTCCGTCAGTCACCTGATCAGATGGATTCAAAATGACTTGATCATCTTGGGTAAGCCCTCTTTAATTTCTGTCAGGTCATCTGTCACTTCGCCGATTTTGACATCAACTCGCTTTGCTTTTCCGTCTTTTACTGTATACACATAATATTGGTCATCTTCTTTTTGACTGCCTTTGAAGGAAGCGTATTTGCTTTCCGTTTATCTGTTTCAATATTCATGATAAATTTAAAGCCTGGCTTTCCTTCTGGAAGATTTCCTTTTATTTTCACTTGAAGCGGGTATTGGACCGCCTGTTCTGTTCCTTGTGCCGCAGCGCTCTCCTGCTGATCCGGAACAAGCCCGACTGCGGAAACCGTGCCTTTCCATGTTTTACCCTGTATTACATCTGGTGAGTGTGACCTTCTGGCCTTTTTTGACTTTCAATGTATCGTATTCAGACAATTTCCCTGAGACGACAAGGTCTTTTGGGTTGCCGATATGTATGACAGGCTCTTGAATATCTGACTTTTTTGGATGCCGCTTCTTGGTTGACAGAAATAACGGTGCCTTCAATTTCGCTTTTCACTTCTAAATCTGACACCCGGTTGGCAAGTGACTGTCGCTGAAGCTCGGTTTGTTTTAATTCGATCTCCGCTGTTTTTCTGCATTTGAAGCTCTGTCCGTTCAGATTCGATTTGTTTTCTTCTTTTTCTTTCCTACCTGTTTTTTCCAGTTCTCTTTCTTTGCTGTCCAAGCTTTTAACTTTTCTTGAATTTGGTCAATTTGAAGCCGGTTGGATTCAGACGTTAACTGGTTCTGTTCTTTTCCAGGCTCAGCTGCTCATTTGTATAGGTGACTAAAGGCGTGCCCTTTTAACTTTATCGCCTTCCTTAACTTTAATGTCTTCTAATGTCCCTTTATCCGCTTCATAAAAGACATACTGTTCATTTTGAAAATTTTAGCGTGCCAGGAACCATAACCGTTGATGAGATTTCATTTTCTTCAACGCTCCCCGTCTGTATCTCCTTGGCGCTGCCGCTTGTTGGAGCGGCAGACCGGTATATATTGATTCCAACAAAAAAGAGCGACTATAACTGCGATTCCAATTCCGATCCAGACTTTTTCATGAGCTTATGCACCCGCCACAGAATTGATTAAACCTGAAAAAGCGAAAAATACAACTAAAATTCGAATAGAATGATTGCTGAAATCCACCCGGCTTTTTGGAGATGCCTCCCGTTTTGTGAAGTCCGATTGCTAATACAAAGCTCCAGATGCTGAAAATTTCAAAGGTATTTAACACGCTGGCAAGAGCCCCTGTCAGATGGGATAATCCCTGCCAGTGACGTCGTGCTGTAAAGAGGATTCACGTCAGTCGTAAAGCAACGATTCCATTAACCAATAATCGAGACTGCTAATTAAAGAGACAAACAGACCGAGAAAGCATTTTTTTATATGTCGTAACTCCGCCTGATATTTTTACACAGAGCCAATAAATAAGAGGGGCAATAAATAATGCTGCGATACCGCCGATAATAGCGCCTGCCATTCCGCCAAATTTGGTTATTGTTGCGACAGTTTCCATTTGTTCAGCAGATAGCCCTTGCGTATCCTGGCTTTTCAAAAAGCTCACTATAATCCGTACCGAGTGATTGCAGCACGGCACCGACGATGATAATTTGCTGCAACAATCAAAAGCGGTCCCCATACAGCCGGCCTTTCTCTTATTCTTTCAAATTGAACGGACGGACTTGTGATTACTCCGAAAAAGTGAAGGCTTTTCAGTCGCCGTTCCGCTGTTTTTTTCTACATTCGTTTCCATTTCAAAACCTCCTTGAGATATCTAACAAATAGTACGGGAAGGATATCAAAAGTTTCATGTTTTTCTAATAAATTTCCAAAAGCCTTCAATATTGAAGGCTTTTCATATTATTCTATCGTTGTGCTGTATTGCGCTTTCACAAGCCCGGCATAAATGCCTCCTTTAGCGAGCAGCTGATCATGGTTCCCTTCTTCTATTTTCCTGCCGTGATCAAGAACAATGATGCGGTCGGCGTCGCGGATCGTAGACAATCTGTGAGCGATCATCACTGCTGTACGCCCTTTCAGAAGCGTTTTTAACGCTTGCTGAATTTTTACTTCTGTCTCTGTATCAATGCTTGCCGTTGCTTCGTCAAGGATGATAATAGCCGGATCGGCGAGCAATGCTCTTGCAAATGAAATGAGCTGACGCTGACCGGCAGACAGTACGCTGCCCTTTCCTCTACCTCTGTTGCGTATCCTTCCGCTAAATCGGAAATAAACTCATCCGCTCCGACCGCTTGGGACGCTTTCATCACCTCTTCATCCGAAGCATTTGGCCTTCCAAAACGAATATTTTCCATGATGGTCCCAGAGAAAATAAATGTATCTTGCAGGACAATGCTGATTTGAGAGCGCAGACTGGCAAGGGAAAGATCCTTAATCGGTATACCGTCTATTTTAATGGTGCCTCCGGTCGCATCATAAAAACGGCTGATTAAATTGGCAATCGTCGTCTTCCCGCTCCTGTATGCCCGACAAGCGCAAGCGTCGAGCCCGCCGGAATAGAAAGAAACGGCGTAAAGGGCTTTTCGTTTTTCATCATACGAAAATTCAACCTCTTCAAAACTGATCTCCCCATTTATCTTTTCATTATGAATGGCATTCGGCTTCTCCTTGACATTTGGCTGTTCGTCCAGAAACTCAAAAATCCGTTCTGATGATGCCATCCCCATTAACAGCTGATTATAGACCTGACCCAGTCTCGAAATAGGTTCCCAAAACATTCCCAGATAGAAAGCAAAAGAAACGAAGACGCCAATCGTAATGGTTTCATTCATGATGAGTGTGGCTCCATACCAAATCAAGACAGCCGTCCCAATCGCATTCGTCATTTCTACCAGCGGACGGAACATGGCATTTTTTCTAGTTGCTTCCCGCCATGATTCGTAGTTCTCTGATTGACACCGTCAAAATACGCCATGTTTTTTCTTCTTCCTGCGTAAATGCCTGTGTGACCCGGATGCCCTGAATGCTTTCGTTTAGATGAGAGTTGAGCTTCGATTGCTTTCAGCCGTACCGTTGCCAGGATCGGCGTATTTTTTTCTGAGACTTGTTGAAATAAAAAACATAATCGGCAATGTCACCATGATGGCTATAGTAGTCAGCTCAGGGCTCAGCGTAAACAAAATAATAATCACGCCGGCCAGAAGCAGCAAGTCGGTCAACAAATTGATGACTCGCTTGTAAAGAGCTCCTGAAGAGAGTTAATATCATTCATGATCTGACTAAGATCGATCCCGCCGACCGCTGATCAAAAAATCGATGGGATAAGCGCTGCACATGGGTAAATAAATGCTGTCGCAAATCGTAAATGACATGCTGGCCAAGCTGATTCATCCACCTGATTCTTAACACATTGGCGGCGTAATTGAGGACATATAAACCGCTAATAATAAAAATGAGCTGAATCAGCAGCCCGAGTTTCTCCCTGTAATCGCTTGATCAAGAACATAAACGCCGATCAAAATGGGGATCACAAGCTTCACAGCAGTGCCAATTAATACGGTGAGAAAAGAAAGCGGCAAAATTGTTTTTCGATATGGTTTGACATAGCTCAGCAGCCGCCACATTTGAGCCCAGTTAAACGGCTTTTCAATGATTTCATCTGAAGAGTAATAGAAACGCTCTAAAATCCCCCTGTTTTTTCGTTTGTTTCATTCGGCCCCTCCCCTATCCGACCTCATGCGGCTCATTAATCATTTTGACATCACGGTATTGCAAATCGTAAATCTTTTTTATAGTAGCCGCCTTTTTCAAGAAGCTCATGATGTGTTCCCCTTTCACGAATGCGTCCTTTATTAAAAACGAGAATTTCATCGGCGTGTTTCAGTGAAGAAATGCGGTGAGCGACGATAAAGGTTGTGCGGTTTTTCATGACTTCTTTTAAGGCAAGCTGTATGCTGTGCTCCGTTTGCATATCTACTGCGCTTGTGGCATCATCCAATATTAAAATGCTCGGGTTCAAGCAGATAGCTCTCGCAATGGCAATACGCTGTTTCTGCCCGCCGGAAAGCCCCATTCCCCTCTCCCAGCATGGTGTCATACCCATCAGGAAGCTCCATAATAAAGTTATGAGCCTGTGCCCTTTTGCCGCTTCGATGACGTCTTCCATTGAGGCATCCGGCCGCCCATACGAAATATTTGATCTAATCGTAGATGAAAACAGGAAGGATTCTTGAAGTACGACCCCGATATTGGAGCGAAGGGTTTTAACGAATAATCTGTGATTGGTTTGTGATCAATGGTAATCATTCCGCCAACAGGACTGTAAAATCTGGTGAGAAGCTGTGTCACTGAGCTTTTGCCTGAACCTGTCGGGCCCAACAGTCCGATTACCTTCCTGCTGTTTGCCTCAAAGCTTACATTGCACAGCGCGTTTGTTTGTTCTTTTCCGTATGCAAGAGAAACATTTTGAAATGGACATCTCCGGTTAATTTTTGTTTATACAAAGCATGAGGATGATCTGTAATGTCTTCTTCTTTTTTCCAGAATGTCGAGCAGGCGTTCCCCTGACGCTTTGCTTGAGAGAACATATTGATGACAAAACCTAAGTTCATAATCGGCCACATCATATAATTGACAAGGCTGAAGAAAGCAACAAGCTCGCCGGGATTGAGCTGATTTTGCATAACCAAGTAACCGCCGTATGAGAGGAGAGCTACAATACAAATGTTACCAATGAACTCCATTAAAGGGAAATACGCAGACCAGATGGATGATGTTTGTAAATACTGCGCCCTGTATTCTGCATTGGCTTTATTGAAAGTGCTGATCTGAAAATCTTCCCTTGAAAGAGATTTAACCGTATTAATGCGATGATATTTTCCTGACTTTTTGTATTGAGTTTCGCAAACGATTTGCGGATGCCTCTGAAGGCAGGATGGACTCTTTTGTCAAACCGGTATACCGCAACCGCGAGAAATGGCAGAACAGCTATTGTCACAAGCGTGAGAGGAACAGAATAGTAAAACATAACCGACAGGCTGATGGCTACCAGCAGGCCGAAGCGAATGAGCTCAGCGAGACCGTATGATAAGAAAAAAACGAAGCCCTTCAACATCAGCAGTCAGCCTGGACATCAAATCTCCTGTTTTCGCGTTATCATAGTAAGAAAAAGAAAGCCGCTGCAGTTTTTCATACAGACCATTTCTCAGCCGATAAACGGATTTGATCCCGAACATATCACCTAAATACTGATGAAAAAAGGTAGCCATTCCTTTCAAAACCATTACCGCAATAAATCCTAAGCTGACCCACGCCGCAAGCTGATACTGCCGTCCCAGCACGATCTCATCAATCGTAATTTGCAGGATAATCGGATAAACGACAGTAATTGCAGTCATCAAAAGTATGGCTAGAAGCGACCACATAAACACTTTTCTGTACGGTAATAATACATTTTTAATCTTTTAAATGTCTCCATATCCAGCACCTTTCCAACATTTATCATCTTCACTATATCGATACCCGAAATAAATTTCTATTATTTTTCAAAATTTCAGTCTAATTATGGAGTGAGTCTCTTACTTTATGGGAGTAACATATGTAGAATAAACGCTTTACAGAAAATCATTGTATGCTGAGGATACTTGGGGATATGCCAATGAAATACAGAAAAACCGGACGGCTGAAATGCCGTCCGGTTTTCATCCCCTGCTGACCGGCGGTATGATGGCTACCGTGTCACCCGAAGATACAGAGGTATTTTCTTTTACATAGCTTTTCGTTAACGGCAATCATAGCCGTATCAATAGATTCAAGACCGTATTGTTCTTTTTAGACTCGCTTTTATTTCATCTGTGGTTGCTTGTTCCACATCTATTTCTATTGCTTGTGTACCGGCCTGTTCAGCCAGTCCTGCAAATAAAAGAATTTTAATCATGCTGCTCTCCCTCGCTTAGGTCTGGGTTTTCCGTTCGGATAAGCTGTTGTTTCTAGCTGGTCGCCGATCCATTGCTCACCGTCTTCCCAAATTTCTTTTTCCAAATCGGCACAATCTGTTTAATGCGTTCAATCGCATACTCATTGGCTTCATATGCGGCTTTTCGATGGGGAGAAGATACAGCAATCACTACCGCTGCTTCACCGATATCGAGCACACCTATACGGTGCGTGATCGCAGCTGAGGCACCTTCCCATTTTTCTTCGATTTCAGCGCCGATTTGAGCAAGCATTTGCACGGCCATCGGTTCATATGCCCTCATATTCAAGCCGAACCGTTCTTTTTCCGTTTGTCCATTCCCGAACCGTACCAATAAATGTCGTAATGGCCCTGCTTCCTGTTTCTCCACTTTTTGATCATGTCTTCAGTATTAATGGGTGTTTTCGTAATCTCAAACCGTTCCATTATGCAGATTCCCCTTCAGCTGTGAAAGCACAAAATCCACGGGCAACCGGATCATCCGCATGAAAAACGGGTAATCCCTGATGCTCTGTCATTTGCTCTTTTTTTCTATAGATGACGGCGATTATATTTACTGCTTGCAGCGCTTCCAGATCTTCCTTTTCACTTAGGATAACCACTTTAGGATAAGGGCTTTTTAAAGCCTTCAATCAGAAGACAGTCTGTTTCGAGAAATTGTATAACTCGATCAGCCCGTGCCAAATCCCAATTGCGGTGGGCGGTCAGCTGTAACACACCAGCACCTTCTACCGCTGTTACACCAGCACCTGCCGCCTTATAACGGTCCGTGTCTTTTCCTTCCGTGAGCGTTTGCGGTTCACCGCCGTGACCATGATGCTTCAGGCAGCCCAAATGGACTCCCCTGTTCAGGGCTTTTCAAGAATGCTCTCAATAAACGTTGTTTTCCCGCTGTTTTGAAATCCTACAACTTGGACGATCGGGAAAAGGACGGACCAAGGCCATTCACTTCCATTCTCTTCTCTGATGAGCGCGTGAACCGTTCTGCCAGATTCGTAGCCCGCGTGCCGCCCGGCAGGATAATAAATGCATTGGCATCTGCAAGTGATGTGACAGAGCTCGACTTATCTAAACCAACCGGTGTCGCCAACAGCTTCCTTCCTGATGGTGCACGAGCGCACGAACAAATCGGGTAAATGGGTTCGGCTTCGGAAAATCTTGGTCAAAAACACGGCTTCCGCACAAATTGAATGCGGTGTTTCATTGAGCAGCCATGTCTGGATTATCGGTTTGACAAACAGTTCAAAACCGACATAGCATGCCGACGGATTACCTGAAAGGCCAAACAGCAGCATATCGTTTGCATGCGCCACCGTTGTCACGCTGCCCGGGCGCATGGCAAGGTTTTTCCGCTCTGAGTTTTTCATAGATCGCAGGCAAAAGTCAAAGTCACCGACTGACACACCGCCAGTTGTGATCAGGAAATCCACCTTTTCATCGCTTCTTTAACTGCAGCAAAGCTTTTATCCAGATCATCAGAGATTTTCCTAAACAAAGCGGTGTTGCGCCTGCTTCTATCGCTTGCGCATATACCATACTCGCATTGCTGTTGCGGATTTTTCCCGGTTCCAGCGGATCACTGACATTCAGCAATTCGGTACCGGTTGCGATAATCCCGACTACAGGCTTTCTCACGACAGGCACAGATGCGTATCCGAATGTTGCCAAAAGAGCCGTCACTCCTGGTGTCACCAGGTGCCCTTTCTCAGTAAAACCCTTTTGAGCGTCCTCACCTGTTTTTGAAATATTATCCCCGTCTGAAAGCGGCGTTTTAAAGACATAAATGACTTCCCATTCTCAGAAAAGGTTTGAGTCAGTTCAATCACGACTACGGCATCCCCTTCGGGGATTTGCGCGCCAGTCATAATCCGCACGGCCTGAAACGGGCCAAGTTTTTTTCAGATACTGCGCCTGCCCAATATGGTCAATAACTTCAAACCGAACTGGGTTTTCACGTGAAGCTTCTGCCGTATCGCATGCTCTGACAGCAAAAACCATCGTATGGCGAACGGTCAAACGCGGGGACGTGGTGATCCGCCAGTTATATCTTCGGCTAAAAACCGATGAAGGCTGTCTTCAAGCGCCACCCATTCTGTTTCACCTTGTTTTTGAAAATGGCAGACACGCCGAACTGCTTCGTCACCGGTATCGGTGTTCTTTTCTCCAGCATTCCTGACCCCTCCTGTTGTTACAGTCCAATCACTCTTGCCAACACGGAGTTGGCTTCTTTCACATCATTTGTTCCATGAACCAGTGCCCGTCCGTCATTGAAAATGACAATTTGAAATCCTCGTAAAAAATATGCAGCAAAAACGGCATTAGCCTCGACCTTGCCGATTGTTTTCAGCCGCTTAATGAGTTCCTGTTTTGGGATTCTTTTTAATGATTCTGACCTTACCTGCACTGTATCACGGCCGCATAGTACAGCAGCTTTTGGTGTTTTCAATCCTGAAGATAGGATATACCGCATTTGCTCCGCAAGATGGGCATTCCTCACGGCGTACGCGATTAACATTTAATCTTCATATGCGAATTGTTCCAGACATCAAATGTGAAAAACTCCCGCTTTATTGCTTCTATTTGGCCGGTTAACAGCTTTAATGCCTCAGCCTGCTGATATGCTGAACGATATGAACCGCAGGCGGAATAATGCCTGCAGTATCACACGTCGCCCCGCCGACAGGAATTTGCTCAAAACACCAGACAGACACGGGGTTTCTCCGGGAATGTCATAGAACATTCCTGGCTGCTTACACAGGCGCCATAGACCCAAGGTGTCTTTGTTTTCTGGGCAAGATCGTTTATCAGCATGCGGGTTTCAAAATTATCTGTCGCGTCGATCACGACATCTGCTTTTTCAATCAGAGGGCTCAAGCGTTTCGGCTGTTCCTTCGGTAACATACGCCTCAATATGTATCTATTGTTAATCGCTGATAGACGCGCTTTGGCAGCCATGGCTTTCGGCATGCGGGAGTTTGGCATCGCTTTCTGTATAAAGCTTCTGCCTTTGAAGATTGCTCCACTCCACATAGTCACGGTCAATAATGGCCATACGGCCTGCTCCCGCTCGAAAGTCCTTCAGCTCCTGCAGTGCTGAGCGCTCCTGGCTCGACAATCAGCACATGGCTGTCTGCCAGTCTTTTCTGGCCCTCTTCCCCAATTTGCTTAAATCTGATTTGCCGTGAATAACGTTCCTCCATCAAACCTGTTCTCCTTTATCTTTTATGTCATCTTATCATGTTATTGCCCTGTCAGTCCCGCTTGAGGGAGTTCGATTTTCTTCCAAACAGTCTGGTAAAATCATCACGTGTATTAATGTTGATAAACTCTGCCGGGTTTTGTCCGATATTTTTCAGCCTGTACGTAACAAAACCGAAATTCTGCCTAGCGTAAATCTGATATTCTCAACCTCTTCTCAGAAAGCTGATCGTATAGAACTGGCATGATACGTTTGTGGTAAATCATAATCAGGGGCTGCACTTGTCCGTCTGAAATTGGGACTACGCGTCCAGATTTGCACCGACAGTCATCAGACGTTTGAGCTCCAGCATCGTCCTTCTTTGTATCAGCGGTGTGTCACAGGAAAGAACAGTACAAAGATCACCGTCTGTCTTTTTAAAAGCGGTATATATCAGCCAACGGCCCCCATGCCTTGAAATGGCTCAGCATCTTGATCGGCAAACATTTTTCACCGTTTTTCTTGAAATCTATCAATTAATCAGGGACGGCTGATGATAAACCGTTTGTTCTCCAAGTGCCTTAGGGGCGCCTGTTCATAAAGCATCCTACCCTTCCATTTTGACAAACGCCTTCGGTTCTCCAAAGCGACGGGAGGCCTATGCCAGCACCACGTTTACATGCTTCATATCATCTCCTCTAGTTTCGTTAAAAAAGCATAGCAAAAGCAAAGGCTCAACGCTACTGCTTGTCTGTTTATTAAAAGAGGAATAGCTGTTCAGTATTTGCATATTGTAGTGTTAACATCATGAGGAGATGGTTCGAATGAAAAGATCAGGTCCTTTTTTCCATGACGTGTCTCAGGAGAACCTTTATTTAAAATCTGAACTTTCCAGATGCAGAAAAAATTTCTGAACTTGAAGCAAGCTACTTTCATCAAAAAATAACAAACTGCTCAAAGAAAATACTGATATGAATTAAAAAACTCCAGCAGCTGTCTGACGAATTAAGCACATATGTCAACAAAACAAAAACATGTGACACCGGAACGTTCTTTGCACCAAATAAGGCCGAACTGCTTGATAAAATCGTCATTCTGCAAGAACTTCTATCTGTTGAAACCGTCGGATAAATGAGATGGAAGAAAACATAAACTTCATATTGCTAAAAGTCAAAATCGAAGAAGAAAATAAAATCTTCATAAACGGATCCGCTGAACTCAAGACCTCAATTGAGCAGGAACAAAACGGACTGCTTCAGGAAACAGCAAGCCGAATTGATAAAGCCGAAAATGGGCGTCTAAAAGAGCAAATGGTAGAAAAAAGAATATCAGCTAAAACATATTAAAATAGAAATTGATCATATGAAAGATCGAATATTAGAAACGAAAGAACGGCTTGCTAGAACATAGAAAAACGAAAGAAAAATTATTTCACGAAACTATTTTATCGTATAAACGGCAGCTTGATGAAAACGATGCCTGGATTGCTTCTCATTTTGCCGATATTGATGGCGGCACGAAACAACCGGCGGAAAAACTCGGTCCCTTCCGTTTCCAGAGTCTGTTCAAAGGCAGAAGACTATCTTGAAGCCGTTACCAAACAGATACATGTCCTTCAAAAAACACAATTTGCCCAATCATCAGACCAGGCCAAGAGCCAACAATCGAAGAGCTGAAAACAGAGCCGCTGAAGAAAAAGCCTTATCAAAAAATGGGTTGTCATAAGCTTAAGCTTGGAAAAGAAAACAAACCTTCACAGAAAAAAACTCAATAAAAAACTGCTTGAGCGATGCAAGGCAGTTTTTTTTCTTTATATTTATTCATTTGCTGATTCTGCAGATTCGATTTCACCCTCTAGAAATATACTGCCCGCGATATGGTTTTTTTCACTTCCGGATACATTTTAATTAAGCTTTGCATAAATGTTGTCATATTAGGGATTTCAAGACCGCTTTTTTTTCAATCTCCTTTTGAAGTCCGAGCTCTTAATCGCCGCGTTGTGGCGTTTTAATGTTTTAATCGCTGCTTCACGCAGTTTGCTGCTTTTGATCCCGGTCTTGCCGTTCCTCTTCTTCTTCGTGTTGTTCCGTCTGGTATACCGGCAGAAGAGAGGAAATAGATTGAATCTGAGGCTGGGAACAGACTGCTGCTGTGATTGCGGCTTTTGATAGCTTCTGATTTCCTGAGCTGCAAGCTCTGCGAGAACCGGCAGAGAGTCAGGTTTTTTTCCGGACGAAACTCCTTTTGATTTCGGAAGGCTGCATTTCTGTCCAATTCTTAAGTTTTGCGTATATTTTATCACGTTCAATTTGATATTCACGAATGACTTTTTACTTCAGCTTCATTTAATTGTTCTAACGTAAGCGCAAAGCTTCTCTTTCATTAAACATTCCTCAAAACCCCCTATCAAAATTAAATCTTTAATTAAGATATTAGATTACAAAAAGTAATTTTATCAACTATTATTTTAGCATTTTACTATTTTATTTACTCTATGAAAAATTCCTTATTTTCTGAAAATGGTTTTATTTTTTCAAAAGTCCTTTATTCATAAGGGATTAAGGGGCTTTCTAGTTTATTTGGAATAATGTTGAAAATATATATTGAAATTATTTGTTTAATGAAATTTAGCGTAATATCTACAATTTTCGAGTTATATGATATGAGATTTATCTAAAATTGAGGAAAAACATCAAAAATTAGCTGTGTTTTTTAGCGTATCAATCAAACAAACCATCAATTTTATACCCAAATTTGGAAAAATAACCCTGTTACTCTTCTTCCATTGCTTTTTGCACAAATAAAAAACCTGATGACAATCAGGTTTTAGGAAATCCTATTTAGTCAGATACCTATTCCGTTTCTGCCAGAACGCGGTTCATGCGTTTTTCAAGCATTTTCATCCGCTTCGCCGGCTTGAAAATGGCGGAGCTGTCCTGTTTTATCAAAACATAATATGCAGGTACATATTCATTTTCAAATGCATCGGTTAAAGCATGGTCACTGTCAACAAAATCGGCTGAGTGATATCGTGTTCAGCAGCTGTTTCTTTAATTTTACCAAGGTCAAGATCATCTTCGGAACAGGGCATGTGGATGCACAGCTACAACATTCAGTTGATCTTTATATTTATCACGAAATTCATTCACTTGCGGCATCGCTTCTTTGCACAAGCGGCAGCTGATGGACCAGAAATGAAGCGTCGCTTTTCCCCAATCAATTCCTCTCGTCACCACCATTTAACCCTTTTCTCCGTCAATTCCGGCATGGGCTGACGTAATTTCATTGCTTTTCCCCTCCTATTTAACAGAAAGGCCTAACGAATATGCTAGACCGCTTTTCGTTCTTGGAAAGAAAAAAGTTTTTTTGGCCTGGTTTCCAGTTAGCCGGACAGAGTCCGCCAGTTTGCAGCGCCTGGAGAACACGAAGCGTTTCATCAACATCACGTCCAATGTTGTTATGGAAAACAGTTTGGTATTGGGCTCCCTTCAGGATTAATAATAAACAATCCGCAAAGCACACCTTCTTCTTCGATTAAAACGCCATATTCAGGGATACCTCATGGTTTTGTATCAGCAGCAAGCGGTATTTCAGCTGGCCAAGACCGTTTTCTTTGCGGTCTGTATTGATCCAAGCTAAATGAGTATGGATGGTATCAGTTGAAACCCCGATGACTTCTGCATCAAGATCTTCGAACTCGTCATAGCGGTCGGACATTGCTGTAATTTCTGTCGGACAAACAAAAGTAAAGTCCATTGGATAGAAGAACAGCACTGTCCATTTGTCGTTTTTCATGTTTTCTTCAAGACTTACTTTGCCGAATTCTTTGTTTGCAAGGACTGCTTCCATTTCAAAACGAGGAGCTTGTTTACCTACCATACGTTCTCATATGTTATCCCTCCAATTTATTGTTTGGCTTAAAATCAAAATGTTGAAAATAAAGGGCGATTAACCATTTTTAGTTATATTGCAATGCCATTATATAAAAGTAGATTTCCTGAGTCAATTTTAACAAATCATGCATGTCTTTGGTTTCGACATTTTTGAATAAAACGTTTAACATGGTCATGTAAAAAGGTAACTAGTCTCAATGTGCAGCAATCAATTAGAAAGGAGCTCAACATGGACTTTATTAAACAATATGATTGGGCAGGACTGATTACAAATGCCGGTGTTCTGCTCATTAAACTCGCTCATTATGATATTGCTCTATTTTATCGTTCGATCATTAGGCATGAAAAAATCATCAAACATCTGTTTGCAAAATTCGAGCAGCAGAATAGCTTGTCCACAGGACGTGCTTATACGCTCCGAAGCCTGCTTAACATATTTGTATGGATACATTGATTTTTATATTTTTCGTCATGATTTCTAGATTTGTTTCATTATGATCCGAGCGCTCTTTTAGCGGGGCGCAGGAATCGTCGGCCTGGCTGTCGGATTCGGGGCCCAGGGGCTTGTCAGTGACATCGTCACAGGATTTTTATTTTTTGGAAAACAATCGATGTCGGAGATTATATTACCGTTTCCGGGCTACAGCGGAATTGTCGAGCAGGTTGGTTTAAGAACAACTCAAATCCGCAGCTTTGACGGAACGCTGCATTACATCCCCAACAGAAACATCACAAACGTGAGCAATCATTCTCGTGGTACCATGCAGGCTCTTGTTGATATTAAAGTGCCGGCTGAAAGAAACATTGATGAAACCATTCATATTTTACAAAGGTTTGTGATGAAACGGCAGCGGCTCTTCCACAAATAAAGAAGGCCCAAATGTCATCGGGATTCAAGAACTGGGGACGTCTGAAATTGTGATCAGGGTCATTGCCAAAACAGAAAATATGGAACAGTGGCGAGTCGAACGAGTGTTGAGAAAAGAAATAAAGAACGCGTTCGACCGCGTTTTAAAAAACAGAATAAATAAAAAAACCGAAGCTTTTTGCTTCGGTTTTTTTTTTTACTGAATTCTTTTTCAACTTCGCTGCAAATTTCTTCGGCGGTCATCCCGGAAGCCGTAATGACGGGAGCTTGTGTTACCGTATCGGCTATCCCTTGCACATTGCTGTCAAGACCTGTTACGACACAGCAGTCACAATTCTTGAGCATCAGCAGGAGTTTTCATCATTACAACGTCATATCCTTTTTGTTTTAAAGCCAGCTTCTACATCTGATAACGATTGTTCAATTCCAATTTTTTAGCCATTTTGAACACCTCCGTTTACTAGAGTGCTCATTTTATGGAATTTTATTATTTTCATTTTGTGATTTAATTGGCATAAACAGAAAAATAACCTGTCATGACATTTAACCGCTGTTTCTATCGCATTTTCATCGGGATTCAGCTTAGCGTGATGAAGCCCATGTTCAGAATCGGCGCCGAGCCAGAACATGAAGCCGGGATATTTTTTTCAGCATATAGCCAAAATCTTCTCCGGTCATTGCTTCTTTTGCTTCAATTACGTCGCCAGTTGATGTTCAGCAACAAAAAGACATAAATTCTTCGGTTAATCCGCTTGTATTATAAACTTGATGATAAACGGACGGATATGTCACTTTTCCTTTGCATCGGAAGCCGATTTCGATTCCTTTCACAACATCTTCAATCCGTTCTTTTTACCTGTTACGCATCGATTCTTCAGAAAGCGTCCGGATGGTGCCTTCCAGATGAGCCATTTCTGCAATGATATTTTGCGCCGAGCCCCCGGTAATGGTACCAACTGTAATAACAGCACTGTCAAGCGGATCTGTGTTTCTAGAGATAATCGTTTGCAGCTGGGTGACAAGTGTACTTGCGGCAACAACCATATCCTCAGCCAAATGCGGATATGCCGCATGTCCCCCTTTGCCTTCCAGATCGATGACTAGCTCTGATGTATTCGCAAATAGAAGGCCGCTTTTGTCGCAATGGTGCCTACCGGAAGCTCTGGAGCAATATGAAGCGCAGTGATGAAATCAGGCTGCCATTTTTTTAATACATCGCTCTCAAGCATTGGTTCCGCACCGCCAGGCCCTTCCTCTGCCGGCTGAAAAGAAAAAAGCAAATCATGTTTGACGGGGTGGTGAACAAAATGATCAATAATGCCGAGTGCAATCGTCATATGCAAATCGTGACCGCAGGCGTGCATGTTGCCGTGATGCTCTGATGCGAATGGAAGACCAGTTTGCTCTTCTATAGAAAGCGCATCGATATCCGCTCTGTACGCCAGCATTTTTTTCCGGCGCCGTCCCGTTGATTTTTACAAAAGCCCTGTTCGCCATTTCTCAATTTCAATTCTGTCTTCCGGATATTGTTCCAAGACATTTAATAAATACTGCTGGGTTTTGAATTCCTGAAATCCAAGCTCTGGTATACGATGCAGATCTCTGCGAATTGCGATGAGCTCCTCTTCTTCATTTCTATTCCTCCTGCCTATATGAATAAGGCGTGGATATATTATCCACGCCTTTTTATCAAACTTTTCCTTACAGCTGGCGTAATTCCTGTTTGATTTCAGTTTTGCCTTTTGTTTTTTCATCAATATCTTTGATTTTTTAGCTGGTGTTCCTGCAACGACAGTGTATGGCTCAACGTCGTTTACAACGATCGCTCCGGCGGCAACAACAGCTCCTTTACCTACTGTTACACCTTCAAGCACAACAGCATTTGCGCCGATTACGACGTCGTCTTCAATCACAACCGGTTTAGCGGATGGCGGCTCAATAACGCCCGCAAGTACAGAACCCGCGCCGATATGGCAGTTTTTGCCGACAGTAGCTCGTCCGCCAAGCACAACGTTCATATCAATCATCGTGCCTTCGCCGATGACTGAACCGATATTAATAGAAGCACCCATCATGATGACTGCGTTATCGCCGATTTCAACTTGGTCGCGGATGATCGCGCCCGGCTCGATACGCGCTTTGATGTTTTTAAGATCAAGCATTGGGATCGCAGAATTGCGGCGGTCATTTTCAACCACATAGTCTTCGATTTTGCTTTGGTTTTCTTCGATTGCTGTTTGATTTCAGCCCACTCACCGAAAACGACACCAGTGTTTCCGTTGAGGAAAGTTTTAGCAGAATCGCCGAAATTGATTCCTTCCAGCTCACCTTTTCACGTAAACCTTTACAGGTGTTGATTTTGTACTATTTTGAATAAATGAAATAATTTCATTTATGTCCATCATTTTCATATGTATAGTCCTCCTCCTGATTTTCTACCTCATTACTGTATCAAAGGAAAGATACAAAGACAAGAAAAAAGGAACAGCCGTTTTAGCAGTTCCCGGTGAGTGATCAGACAGCGCATCCGCTTTTCTTTGCGAATTGTCTCCCAAAGTTTATTAATTCTTCCTGCCCGTCACCTTCTGGATTATTTTCGATTTTACCGAAGGCAGCACAATGTCGCCACGGGCATTCTTTTATTTTTTCGAGCGTATCAACCGCTCCGCAAAAAAATTCATATGCTGTATCACCGGAACCGAATACAGCGCATGTTTGCCGGAAAAATCAATCTCCTCCATGTCTTCAACAAGATCTAAAAATTCATCAGGCAGATCTCCGTCTCCCCCACGTATAGGTTCCCATTATGATATGGTCATAATCGGTAAACAGTTCGGCATCATGAATATCCATTGCTTCGAAACGGTCTACTTCTGCTTCCGCCTCTGGAAGCCCCTTTTCAATTAAATCTGCCATCGCCTCGGTGTTGCCTGACATTGTTGCATAAACAAGCAAAATCTTCCCATTCTTTGTTCCTCCTCTAATGAATCATTGCTGAAACTTCGTACGGCTGGACAAATTTACATTCATACAAGCCTGCGCAAAAGAAATTCTCTTTCTGATTGGCCACCCGCCATCCATGACCTTTAATGGTATCGAACCATTTTAACGACCGGCTTCGAGATCAGCCTGGTAAATTCTCGAAAACCGTTTTCATCTTGTGTTGTAGTGACATATATAATGCCATCATCCCTCTGAAAGATCAAGAAATGATCTTTTTCTGATCATTGTCCCCTGGATTGAATGATGAATTCTTCACCATTCAAAAGATTCCGTACAGTGACAGCACCGTGTTTCCCTTTGCCGCGAACCCATCGCCGCAACCAGCCAATTTTCATTGAACACATCATGGATGCCGTCATCCGTTTTTTTTTTTTGACAACCGGACAGTGTCACGCTTAATGTCATAAGCCCAAATGCCGCCAAAATGATTCATATGAATGCGTGCCGATAAAAGATTGCCCCGTGTAAGGCATAGCGACCGGATAACAGGGGGATTATGAAATTGGCAAAAGGTTTGGCTACGCGCCATGAGACACCAAAATCATCCGATACATAAATGCAGCTTACTGTGAGCGCAGACAAACCCGTTGTTTCTGCCGGTAATCGCCCACACTGTTGCATTGGTCGGAAATCTCGACATCGTCCAGGTTTTTCCTTCATCGGCCGAACGAATGACTGTTCCTTTTTCACCAACGCCAAATAAGTAAGGGCCCTATGTAGCTGATACAGTGAATCTTACTTTTCAAACGAAAAGTCTTTTTCCAGCCCTGCTCCAAAGAATAATGAAAAATGCCTTCTCTTTGTACAGCGACAAAATATCCAGAAAACGCCGATGCCAACAGCAGTTGCGCCTTTATGAAACATGGCTTTTTTCCTTGTTCATATAATCTGCCCATGCAAGAAAACCTCGGACAAACGCTCGGCAGCTTTCCACATCTTCATCTGTTTCAGGCGCTAATTCAATTTTTAGTGTTTCCGGATAAACAGCAGCTCCCGGCCTTGCAGCATGACATTGAAAAAATTGACCGCTTCGCAAAAACTTTGGATAAGAATAATCGCCAGACCCGAAGCAGGCTGTTTTAAACCATTAAGCTGAAGCTGTTTGACCTCTTCGAAAAAATCCTCCGCTTCGTAGGGCAAATCGCCGTCCCCCCATGTATAGGTGCCAATCAGTACATAATCATAGGAGGTTAAACAAGACACATCCACATCATCTATCTCGACAGTCAACCGATATCCAACTCATATTCCTGCTAAGTATTTTTTTTATTATGAAGGCAATGTCTTCTGTATTCCCCTGACATGCTGGCATATAATCAAGGCTTTAGCCATGTTATCACCTCATTAATTGATAATGATTTTCATTAATCATATGTATCACTTTAAATGATAATGATTTTCATTGTCAATAGAAAAAAAAAAAGACAGCACCTCGCTGTCTTTAAAATGGATTTTCCTGATCCAGCATATCTTTATCACTTGAAACAAAAGCTTGAACTTGTTTTCAGTTCAAAGGCAGGCTCATAGCCTAATAACCATGTATCCCGACCGATCGGATGCCCTTTCATGTCTAAAAGCAGGGGCATTTTATTCACTTTTATCTTCATTTTGAAGGTGACAGACGGCAAAATGGCATAACCGATTCCCGTGCAGCGCCATCTGTTTGCACGTTTCAATCTGATCAACCAATATCGTCTGTTTCGGCGACGTTTTAAATTTTGATGCCACCAGTGCTGAATTTCCTGAAAATAAGTGCTGTCACTTTTAAACTGAATAAACGGCCGTTCGGTATGGGCAATATCTTCGATGCAGGAAATTTCAGTATCCACCAAATACAGATGATCTGTCATTAAATAATCTTTGCGCCCTTCCATTCCGGGTTGCCTCGGATAATGCCGATATGAACCTGATCTTCATACAGACTTTTCAGCATTTCGCTGCTCCACCCGGTAATGAGAGAGATCTTTGCATTCGGATATTTTCCACATACGTCTTCAGGACTTTCGGAGCCAATGCTGACCGATAATGGAGGCGACGGCAAGCTTTCAATGTGCCGTGAATTTCACCCTCAAGCTCGTCAATATTTTCTCTGATTCTTTCTTGCCGATCTAATGTCACATCATTCGCAAACTGAATGATTTTTTCTCCGGCCGGCGTTACCGTTAATCCTTTTTGGGATCTTAAAAAGATTTTTGTTCCCCAGGTTTTTTTCAATGGTCTGCAATCGCTGAGACAGCCGGCTGAGATACGAAAAACCGTTCTGCTGCCTTTCTCATATTTAATTCCTCAGCTAAAACTACGAGCATATGAAGCTCTTGAAGCTGCATGTCGTCCTCCTTTTGTTATCAATAAGTTTTTCTTATCTCCCATTCTAATAAAATCTTAGTTTCTTATTCAAGCCCCATTCTCGTTTAAATTATGTATGCGTTTTCTTTTTTTCTCATGCGATAAGAAAAAATAGGCCGTACAGCCTACTTATTCAATGAGCGATATGACTATTCAATTCCTTTAAAACGACTCTTCTCGTGAAAATTCCTTCAAATACCTGCTCGTCATTTTCAACACAGACAAATCCGTTATTAATGACCATGCTGAATCCCTTCATAATCGGATCATTGATATGAAGGCGGGAATGTCGGTCAGCATGACTTCCTCAACAGTGATTTGGTCAAGCTTTCTCAAACTCAATCCGTTCAAGTCCAAAAAATACTGTTCATGATCATATTTGTCCCGATTAAACCATGTAAACGGTAGGAAGGATCCAGAACCGGGATGGCGGTGTATCCGGTTTTTGTCAATACTAATAATGCGTGCTCAAGGTTATTTCCGACTTGCACGTGCGCTACTTTGTCCGCCTCAATCATAAATTGTCCGACTGTTGCCTCAAGAAGTTGATCTGATTGTAAGCTAATCATGTTTTCGACCCTTTTCATTTTCATCAAAATACATTCCCTATATTGCAATAATATAAACTTTATCAGTATTTGTCGAAAAGTTTCCGTCAAAAAAAGATACTTTGCAATCGAGTATCAATTATAGGGTGCTGATTAATTTTCAAATCGAAATCGGTCGTATAGCGTTACAAAGTTTTTTTGTAGGTGGTTCCGTCAACGTTTTTTGGTCCCTGTCTCTATATCGTTGATCTCACTGCTTAATAGCTCGATGGCATACTCATGGTTGATCAGGATATTCAGCAGAAGTTTTGTTCTTCTTCTGTAAATCGTTCACCGATAAGACTCATACGCAATCAGCCCCCCTGTTTTATACTGAATACCTCTGAAAGCAAGACAATTTGCTTTCAGCTCTACCGCTAGAATAAGTAATCAGATAACAAACGTCAACCGCATAATTCGACATTTACCTTGGCTTTTCAGCCAAATTATTTTTTGTGAAACGATTGGCATAGCTGAAGGCAGTGTATGAATCCGGCTTTATTTTGGCCTCAATGCCCATGGAGGTAATACGTCCAGTCATTTCTTGATCAGATCTTTTGTAAGCCCTTTTTTTCCCAATATCCAGATGAACTTCAAAGGTAAAGATCCGCCCCTCATCCGGCAAAGGGCAGGAGCAGATCGGTAGTTCCATTAAGTGTCCATCGAGAATATGAGCGGCCATTTCTTGGCTGAACGCCGTTTCTAACGAAATTTTCTCCCGAAGGCTATGTATGGGTCTGTCGACTGTCATGATTTTTTCAAAGCAGCCCCAAGCTCCCTTGCCTGTACGATGCAAATGCAATGCGGTAATAAACTTTGTGTAATCGCGGTAAACCTGTGAATCGGTTCGATCGATAACACATAAGAAGAACGGGGTCTTTTTGAACAAAGGCTTTAAGCCGTTCCATCACATCTTGAAAGGTCATCTGTGCCTCTGAAAGATTATAAAACAGAAAAGAATCAGCCATCACGACACTCCTTTTCCAGGATTTACAACCATGAAAACAAGTATGTTCCTTACCGTTTATTTCGATTACTTTTGCAAAGGCGGAAGCTTGTTCCCCTGAAAATTTCAGGAATCTTACTGAAGAAGTTCAAAGATTTCGATGGAAACCATGTCGATATTATCAAACGGATATGTGTTAGGTTTTTCACCTTTTGGAAAACCGTCAGTTCAAACGTTTGATTTTTTTTCGAAATATTTAACACTGCATATTTTTTCACCATTCACTTCGAAATAACGCTGCATTGGCTCGTTAGCCGCTTCCGCTGTTTCTTGCAGACTTTGCAGCCGTGTGATGATACCCATTAATTGTGACATTCTAAAAAAGACTCCTTTCAAAAAGCAACTTCAAATCAACAAGTATTTATTATAATACAAGTTCTATTGAGCATCATACCATAAAGTCGGACAGGATGGCATTTTCACTGCTGAATTTTCAAAAAGAAAAAAAAGTGAAAAAACTATTTTTCTTTAGTTTGATAGCTTTTTGAATGTCATGCACACAATTATAATTTTTTTCGAATCTTTGGCAGCATTAAGAATGCCTTTTTGCAACTTTGTCAAAACCTTCTTTTGAATTTTCTGGTGAAGTCCGTGGCCATAATCAATGGGAGTCATGCTTTAAACAACGGAACTGAAATAAACATTTCAGAACGAATTTTCCTCCTCATGTGCAGCAGTGGGTGTTCGGCACTGAATGTTTCTCCCCGTGTTAAACGTTTACCACTAGTTAGGTTTATTGTTTCATTGGATTGTCCTATGTTTTGACAAATAAAAAAACTTGGGGGGTAGCGCCAAGTTTTTTCGGATCTTGATCTGATAGAGGGGTTGGGGAACAGAGAGTAGCTTCTCTCTATAATTAAATGATAATGATTCTCAGTATCAATGTCAATCGTTTTTTGATATTTTTTCAATTCATAAAAAACGGCCTTTCAGCCGTTAAATCAGTCCGTCCTGCTCATATAAATAAGAATAAGGCAAGTCTATAAATAAATACATCTGATCATCCATCGGATATGAAAACGTTCTGATCATTTCACCTGTTTCAAATCACTGTACAGATCACTGAAAAACCTTTTCTGAGATTTCTCATCTTCATAATGTTCTCCAGAAAATAAGGACGCCAGCTCCAGTTTTTTTCCGCATATTCCGGCTGATAAAGCCATTCTCCACTGCTTAAACACATTTCCCGTCAGCTGATCGCCTTCTTCATCACACATATAAATCCTGAAACAGCAATCTGTCAGCTCTTCCGCCAGCTTTTTAATAAAGTCATCATCAGAAGACAGATTGTTTTTTTCTCAAAGAAACTGCCTGATTGCACTCGTTTGTAAAATTGTTCAGAGTGCTCATGACTGTCTCCAGTTTCTTTTTCTCATGTGTGATAAATTGGTGAAATTCAGTTTTTAAGTCTTTGCTTTTCAATACATCTCTCTCTAAAACGTTTCCGATGGAGACACTGCAGATAATAGCCCCTGAAAATAGCGGCCTCCGTTTCTCCAGGCGTACTGAAGCTGGAAAAGTTCGCTTCAATATCTTCATACAGCAGCGCCGCACCGATTTTTCTTGCTAATAAAGATATGCTGTACAGCACATGCTCATATGACGGTGACGGCTGTGACACTTTCAGCGCCTGCAAATCTATTTTTAACAGATCTGGTGAAAGCAGCGCGATTCTGTCCAAGTTGCTGCTTTCTTTTCCGATATTGTCCACTGCGATTTTAATTCCGTATGTACGATAGTATGCAAGCATATGGTAGAGCTGCTCAATATCCCCTTCCAAAATTGTGCTCTGTAATTTCAAGCACAAAACGGTGGAATTCAATGCCCTTCTCTTCATATTCTTTCAAAAGCTCAGAAAGCTTTCGCACCATGATCAAGCATCAGCAGATTCGCATCCTGATTCATAAAATCAACAGATCAGAATCCGCCTCTAAAAAAGCGGTCAAGAGCCTGGCGGATAATTCTGTTATCAACCTCTAGTTTATATTCTTCGGTATCCCCGCATCTAAAAAAAGAAGGGCCCGAGACTTTGGATAAATTTCTGAATCTGCCAAAATTCGTCCAAGCACCTCATATCCGACAACCTTGTAAGAGTTGTTCCTCGGCACTTGAAAATCGCCTACATTAATATGGAAGGACATCATCAATGTTCGTTAAAATATCAAGTGGATCCAACATGTTATCACCTGCTTCTCTATCTTTGTCTGATTATACCACATTGAATCCAAAGATTAATATTCTTTAAAACGGATAAGGATTCAGCCATTGCCCTCCGTCCATTTGTGATACAATCCCCGTTTATATAGGATGCTTCATCAGAAGCTTACCTGCCTGTTTGTTTTGCAAAAATGCAAAAACGCTGCCAAAGCGGCGATTTCCTCCGGTGTCCCCAATCGGCCGAGCGGCACACTGTTCATCGTGCGGGCCATCGCTTTTTCCGATTCAAATAGCTTCTCCGCACCGCCCTGTTCGTTCAATCGGTCCGGGGGCTATTGCGTTTGTACGGAATGCCGTATTTGCTCCCCATTCAACGGCCAGCGTTCTTGTCAGTGACAATACCCCCGCTTTGGCTGCAGCGGAATGAACGACCCCCGCTCCCGCTCCCCAAGCGTACGTGGCTGCCATATTTAAAAATGACGCCCTGCTGCTTCTGGTCAATCCAATGCCTTGCCGCTGCTTGGCTGCAAAAAATGTGCCGTTTAAAAACAATCTCAATAACGGCTTTCCATCCATTGGGCGTCAGCTTTTCTGCCGGACAAATAAAGTTTCCGGCCGCGTTGTTAATCAGCGCGTCAAGCCGGCCAAAGGCTTTTTTCGCTTCTTTAATCATGTCTGAAGCGGCGGAATCGGAACGGACATCCATTTGAAAACAGGCGACCTGTCCCTCAAAGGTCTCAATTTCTTTTTTGTTTCCTCAAGTGCTTCATGGTTCCTCCCTGTCACCATAACGTGCCACCCTAATTCAGCCTGTTTTTTTGCCATCGCTTTTCCCATGCCGCTTGACCCGCCGGTAATGATTACCGCTTTTTTTTCCATGTTTCTCCCCCTTTTGTGAATGAGTATTCATTCAATAATATTCTATCATTATATCCCTGCCTCTGTCAGCACATGCTCATATGAGATTTTTATCAGATACAGATGATATAATAGAACAACTCTATTAAAGGTTGGTTTGAAATGAAAAAATGTCCAGAAGACAATTTTAAAAAGGAATGTTCGGCGCTCTTGCTGCCGGGGCTTTAACGGCCGGCGGGGGATATGGCTATGCCCAGGTATCTCGAGCCGCGCATGATCGAGACAACCGACACACAATCAAAAGCTCTCTCATCCCGCACGGATTTGACGGTTTAAAATCGTGCAGTTCAGCGATACGCACCTTGAGTGATTACTTTACTCTCCGAAGATTTAAAAACTGTCATTCTTAAAGATTAATGAATCTAAACCTGATCTCATTGTTTTTACAGGTGATATTATCGATAATCCTGATACGTACCAGCACCACCAGGCAGTCATTCCATTATTGAGAAAGCTTAATGCCCTTCGGCAAGCTTTGTATTTACGGCAATCATGATCACGGAGGCTATGGAACTGCCGTTTACAAAAGCCTGATGGATGACGGCCGGAGGGTTTCACGGTATATCGCAATGGCTATCAAACATTGTCACTCGCAGATGGCAGCAAAATTGGTGCTTTTTGATGACTTAATGCTGGGAAACCCAGATTATGAAGGCACCCTTTTCAAGGCTGAGCGAAGACTTTTTCCATTCTTCTCGTCCACGAACCTGATGCGGCCTTCAAAAACAACAGATTATCCCGTGAACCTTCAGCTTTCCGGCCATACACACGGCGGCCAGATTCAGCTGCCTTTTTACGGACCGATTATTACGCCTCCATATGGAAAAAGTCTATACAGAGGGAATGTATCAAACGGGGCAGCACTCATATTTACGTAAACCGAGGCCTCGGGATGACAAGGCTGCCTTTGCGGTTTCTGGCCAGACCTGAAATCACTGTTCACCTTGAAAAAGCACAAAATTAATGCTTTAGCAGGATGGGCTCCTCATCAATACTTATAAGTAAAAAGGAGGATGAAACTGCTTACGTACCAGGTGAAGCAAGGTGATACACTGAACAGCATTGGCTGATTTCAGAATCAGCACGGCTGCATTTACTCAGGCTAATCCGTCACTGCAGGCAGGGCTCACCGCGGGACAGTCCATAGTCATCCCCGGACTGCCGGACCCATATACAATTCCGTATCATATGCAGTCTCAATCGGAGCGAAGACTTACGCTGTTCCTAAATAATCGGGTAATGAAAACCTATCCCATCGCCGTTGGTAAAAATATTAACGCAAACGCCTACTGGCGAGTTTTACATTATTAACCGCCAGCGCAATCCCGGCGGCCCATTTGGCGCTTATTGGCTGAGCCTTTCAAAGCAGCACTACGGAATACACGGGACGAATAATCCCTGCTTCGATTGGTAAGGCTGTTTCAAAAGGCTGCATTCGCATGCATAACAAAGACGTGATTGAACTTGCTTCAATTGTTCCAAACGGAACAAGTCACGATTAACCGGTAATGTTTTTTCTTATTTGTTTAAAAAACAGGCGGTTTATAATATGATAAAAGTGGGACCTTTAGGGTAAGGAGCGTTTTTATGGATATATTTAAAAATCGCAATTTTGTTCGTCTATTTTTTCGCAGCACTCGCTTCTCAAATGGGCACGACAGTAGGCAACATGGCCTTTTTTTTTTGCTGGACCGATTCAGCAGCCAGCCTTCATATACGACCTTGGCGGAGCTGATGTATTCTCTTCCGACCATATTTGTATTTCTGATCATTGGGGTCGTCGCGGACCGGTTTGACAGAAAAAGGTGGCAGAAAAATTGTGATTGGATCAGAGCAGGCCTGACTGTCGTGCTTTTTTCACTTTATTTACCGGCAATATTCCTCTTGTTTTTTGTATCTTATTTATCAGAAGCGCTGTAACAAAGTTTTCTTTCCGGCAGAAAACAGTTTGGTACAAGCCATTCTGCCGAAGGAGCATTATGCGAAAGCGGCAGGGCTTAATCAGATGCTTTTTAGCATTTTTATGGTGTTTGGAGTCGGTATGGGCGCGTTTATGTACAACACCATCGGTATTGAAAACGCCATTATTCTTGATTTTGTCAGCTTTATCATTTCCGGGCTGCTGATCCGCGCCTGCCGGATTCCGGAAAAAGCCCGACAGCCAAACGATTGCATTCAGCTGGAGAAAAGACTTCTGTTAAAGATTCAATAAATGATTTTAGGAAGGCATTCTCTATATTTTTAAAAACAAATTGCTGGCATCTCTTATTTTCGGCTTCTTCATTTTGGATTTGTCAACGGAGGATTCGCCGTATTGCCGATGTTTACAATGAAATATGGATTGGCGCCTGACCGTTATGAGGTGGCATACGTCTGTATTTACGATCGCACTCGGGTTTGGGCTGCTGGCAGGAAGCGTAATCGGCACGATCATCTCTAAAAAAGTGAAGCCGCACTTTTAATGTCGATACCGATTTTCATTGCAGGTTTGCTGATCTTCGTCCTCGGCTACACCAATATTTTATGGGTGTATTACGCGGCAGCTTTTGCACTGGGAATGTGCATCGGACCGATCAACATTGCAATCGGCGGCTGGATGCCCAAAATTGTTCATCCAAAACTGATGGGACGTGTAAAGCGGCATGCAGGACCTTTATGATGTTTGCACAGTCTTTGACACTTGGCTTAGTCGCGCTGTTATTCCCCTAAGTTTGTTTCAAACATTGATTATCTTTATTACGGCATGGGTGTTATTATCCTGCTCGTTTTTATTTTTTATTTTATTGCACTGCCCAAAATACAGTGCTCAGGCTGTGGAAGTGAATGTTCAGGAATCATTTCAAGAACAGCCGAAAAACAGGCAAGATCTGTATAATGCAGGTTAAAAAATGCGCTTTTTTTCTTAGAAAAAAGCGCATTTTATTCAATATTTGCATTTCAACTTTAAAAAGTATAATCTAAACATATAGAAATTGATAAGAGCAAAGGAGAGAAATAATGGACGACCATGCATATACGAAAGATCTGCAGCCAACCGTAGAAAATCTTTCAAAAGCAGTTTACACTGTGAACCGCCATGCAAAAAACCGCCCCCAACCCTAAATACCTATATCTGCTGAAAAAACGGGCTTTGCAAAAGCTTGTCAAAGAAGGTAAGGAAAGAAAATAGGGCTTCATTTTTCAAAAATCAAGGTTCAGCCAACAGCAATCGGACGTGCTTATCTCAATCGGAGACTACTATTTTCACATGCCTCCAACTAAAGAAGACTTCGAACATCTTCCGCATTTAGGTACACTTAATCAATCGTACCGAAATCCTAAAAGCTCAAATGTCTTTAACAAAAGCGAAACACCTGTTGCAAAAATATGTCGGCATGAAAGAAAAGCCGCTAGTGCCAAATCGCCAGCAGCCAGCTTACCATAAACCGGTCTTTAAAAAACTTGGCGAGAGTTACTTTTAAAATAAAAACAGCCGTGCCTCTTTCTGGCAACGGCTGTTTTTATTTATTCAATAACATACGTATCCACTTTTTTAATCAAATCACTGATCTCAGGCTTGCTGATTTGCTCATCTGCGCCTACAACTTCGCCGCGGTGACGCAGATCATCCGTAATTAACGATGAGAAAATCATAACCGGCACATCAGGCTTTTCGGGTTTTCCTTCAGCAGCTTTGTGAGCCTGTGTCCGTCCATTTTGGCATTTCAATATCAGTGATGATCATATCAATCTGTTCTGATAAATCAGTTTCGTTTTTCAGCAAGGTTCATAATGTATTCATATGCCTCTTTTCCATTTTCAAACGAAGCGATATTGTTGTACCCTGCTTCTTTTAATTCATCCTGCAAAAGGCGCATCAAAAGCGGTGAGTCCTCTACAATGATAAGCTTTTTATCAGTTCTTCTTTCATCGAAGCCCTCGGTATGCATATTATACGTGTCAACACCTGAATCTGATTCAATGTCATAAATAATTTTTCATAGTCAGGCAAAAAGATCATCAGGTCTTCGAGCTTAATAATCCCGGTAAGGTGCCGCTCCATTCCTTGATTTAACGATGTCGGCTTTTCAATCGCTTCCCAGGATACTCTGTGAATTTGAGAAACAGAGCCGACATGAAAAACAATTTTCCGTTTATTAAATTCAGTCACGATATATTTCTCATCTTTTGATCCTTCAGGCTCTACTCCAAAAAAATGAGAAGAGACTGATCACAGGAAGAATTTCTCCTCTGAGTTTAATCATTCCTTCTACATGCTGATGGGAGTGAGGCACTGATGTCACCTCGACAGGCTGAATAATTTCTCTTACCTTCATGACGTTAATTCCGAAAGCATTTTCACCCACGCCAAACTTCACAATTTCTAATTCATTTGTACCAGAATCCAATAAAATTTCGTATTGTTGTAACGACAATTCAATCCCTCGCTATTCGCATTCAGTATTGTACTGTATATATCGGCGTAATTTGTAAAAGTGAATGGCAGCTCTTCAAAATCGAATTCGAAGGCAACAAGCCGCGTTCCTCAAAAAAGAAACTTTTTCCTAATAACCATTGACTTTCCAACTAACAGTGATAAAATAGTCAAGGATTTTTCCAAAGAAGGGTGTAAATAATGGGTACCTTAGTAATATTTAAAGAAAACGAAATGACTGTTTTAGAGGATATCAGTGAAAACTTACCTGAATATGAAGAAAGAATCAGCTGACCTTCAAGAAGAGCATCCTCCGTATCTGATTTGGCACGAAGACCTTCATTTTGATTATGGCTATTAATGAAATTTGGCACATATAAACAATAATAGAACATGATACAATAAAGACAATCAAATCGCTGGTTGTCTTCTTTTTTCTGAAAAGAAAGGTATGTTTAGAAAAAAGGCGCATACAATCGAAATATATCAGTTAAAAAGGTGACAAATGATCAGCTAGTGGTAAAATAGGATAAACTCATTATATTTGTTAAGGTGATGAATTATGGAACATTGCTGAATCCGAAAGCAAGAGATCGAAATTTCAGGAATACGCAAATTCTCGAATCTTGTAGCCCAACACGAAGACGTCATTTCGCTTACAATCGGCCAGCCTGATTTTTTCACACCGCATCATGTGAAAGCTGCCGCAAAAAAAGCCATTGATGAAAACGTGACGTCATATACTCCGAATGCCGGCGGCCTGGAGCTGAGACAAGCTGTGCAGCTTTATATGAAGAAAAAAGCGGATTTCAACTATGATGCTGAATCTGAAATTATCATCACAACAGGCGCAAGCCAAGCCATTGATGCTGCATTGCGGACGATTTTATCTCCCGGTGATGAAGTCATTATGCCAGGGCCTATTTATCCGGGCTATGAACCTATTATCAATTTGTGCGGGGCCAAACCTGTCATTGTTGATACTACGTCACACGGCTTTAAGCTTACCGCCCGGCTGATTGAAGACGCTCTGACACCCAACACCAAGTGTGTCGTGCTTCCTTATCCGTCAAATCCTACCGGCGTGACTTTATCTGAAGAAGAACTGAAAAGCATCGCAGCCCTTTTAAAGGCAGAAATGTCTTCGTATTGTCCGATGAAATATACAGTGAATTAACATATGACAGACCGCATTACTCCATCGCAAACCATTTGCGGGATCAAACAATTGTCATTAACGGCTTGTCAAAATCACACAGCATGACCGGTTGGAGAATTGGTTTTATTTGCACCGAAAGACATTGCAAAGCACATTTTAAAGGTTCATCAATACAATGTATCGTGCGCCTCATCCATTTCTCAAAAGCCGCGCTTGAAGCTGTCTAAACGGCTTTGACGATGCATTGATTATGAGAGAACAATACAAAAAACGTCTGGACTATGTTTATGACCGTCTTGTTTCCATGGGACTTGACGTAGTTAAACCGTCCGGTGCGTTTTATATCTTCCCTTCTATTAAATCATTTGGAATGACTTCATTTGATTTTAGTATGGCTCTTTTGGAAGACGCTGGTGTGGCACTCGTGCCGGGCAGCTCGTTCTCAACATATGGTGAAGGATATGTAAAGATTGTCTTTTGCATACTCGCTGGACACACTGAGAGAAGGCCTGGACCGTTTAGAATTATTTGTATTAAAAAAACGTGAAGCAATGCAGACGATAAACAACGGCGTTTAAGCCGTTGTTTTATTTTTGAAATGAAATTTTAAACGCTGTGCCTTTTTCAGGATGGCTGTCCACATGTATAACTCCCTGATGGTTTTCAATGATATTAAATGTCACCATTAATCCAAGCCCGTACCTTTTTCTTTTGTTGTTAAAAATGGCTCTCAATCCGGTTTAGTACCTTTTCAGGTATACCTTCCCCTTCGTCTTTGACAGTAACATGAACAGAATGCTCATCTTCGGTTATGATAATGTCTACTGTTCCCCATCAGGCATTGATTCAACTGCATTTTTGATTAAATTAATGAATACCTGCTTTAATTGGTTTTGATCCCCGTTTATATAAATGCTGTCTTTTTCATAACTTGTTCTGATAAAAATGCCATTTAAATTCGCCTGCGTTTCTAACAGGGCTGAAACCTCACCAATTAATTTTTCAAGTTCAAATATTCTTTGACAGCATTTTGCTGAGGTTTCGCCAGCATGAGCAATTCACTGAGTATTAATTCGATACGGCTGAGTTCAGAAAACACAATATCAAAGTAATGTTCGTTTGCCTTCCATTGTCGGTTTCATCAGCTGTAAAAATCCTTTGATCGCTGTAAGAGGGGTTGCGGATCTCATGGGCGATTCCGCCGCGAGCTGCCCTGCGATTGATAATTTTTCCGATTTCAGCATCAATTCTTCTGTTTGTTTTCTCTCTGAGATGTCCCGAAGAATGACCTGGACGGCCGCTTCACCAAAAAAAGGTCGTCGGAATGCAGACCATCTCCGTATAGATGACCCTGTTCTGAAAGGTGAACCAGGATTGCTTGACAATTTCAGATTCTGTTTTTTGCTCGGCAATGTTTTTGGATTCTCTCTTTTACATCCTCGTGATCGCAAGGATGCAGCTGATCGTATGTTTTTGCCAATTAAATCCTCATATGTAGCCGCTTCAAACAGGAAATGCCCGATTCATTCATAAACACCCATTTTCCATTGTGAATCACCGCAATGGTATCAATGGAATTTTGAATCAGCAGCTGATATCGTTCACGGCTTTTTTGCAGGATGGTTTGGAATTTTTTCCTTGAAGAGATATCGATCAGCAGCAGCAGCTCAGCCTGCTGGTTTTTGTAGACGGTCGGGGATGCTTTCACTTCTAAATGAACAGGTGTGCCATCAAGCCTTTTCCACGTCTGTTCAATCATTCCGACTTCCATTCCTTTTTGCATTCGTATAATCCTGTTTTTCACGATATCATGATATTCTTCTTCAATAAATTCATAGGACCATTTACCAATAATAGCATCCTTGCTTTTTGCTCCCAGCATTGAAAGCATCGCGCTGTTTACATAGACGATCTTGCCTTTGACACTGATGCATAGCGGACTCGGGAGATTTTCAACCAACCGTTCATAATCATCCGTTTATATGTAGTCGATTCCGGGCTTGCAGGTTCGATTTCATGTTTTTCGCAGTTTAGGGATTGATGGCCTGTTTCTTCTTCAAGAACCTTCATTTTCAAAATGATTTCCCGTTCTGTCCGCTCAGCTCTTGTCGTAACAATTTCTACCGCAGCCTCCACCCACACAATCGTATGATCTTTTTTTAATAAAACGAAAGGTGCACGGCATCAGATGATGTTCATTATAAAAATAGCTTTCAACTAAAAATTGGTCTTCCTCATGCAGAAACGTTTTGAGGAATGATCCGATCATCTCTCCTTGGAGATAGCCCAAATGCAGTTTGGAGTTGGCAGATATATAAATGATGCGTCCATTAGAGGCCAAGACTGCATGAATATCGGTTTTTGTTTGAAGTGGTTTAACATGCTGCGTATCCTGTTCCACAGAATCCCTCCTTTGCATGATCATCGTGTTTCGACATATACAGATTGACTTTTACCTAGTATGATTCGCTAGAAAATGAGTATTCTCCTTCTATTCTTATGGTGAACGTCAATTTTTTTGAATAAAAAGAAAGGGCACACAATCTTTTAGTTGTGCACCCTGTTTTTTTTTTTTACTGTGTTTTTTTCGAGCTCTGCGTAGGCGTGGATAGCTCTTTTGGCAATAATTTTATTGATCTTATCATCATCATTTACTGATGGAACAACAACACTAAAAGCCACTTTTGGATTTTTCGATGGGTAATAGCCGACAAAAGTCAGATTGTATGTTTTTCCCCACCAGTTGCGATTCGTGCCGTAGTAAAATGTTTCCGCTGTTCCCGTTTTCCCTGATACATCTTCTGTAAACGTGTTTTTAGCTGTCCCTGAGGTGGTAACTAGCTTCATTCCGGTCTTCACCTGCTGAAAATCACTTTCTGAGTTGTTAATTTTGTTGAGAATGTTTGGCTTTCTTTGTTCAATGGTCTTCCCAAGGCCTTCTTTTTGCTGGGCTCATGGATACTTGTAACAATTCTTGGCTGAACACGATAGCCCCATTGGCAATTGACTGAGATGTACTGTGCCATTTGAAGCGGTGTATATGTATCGTATTGTCCAATGGCCAAGTCTAAAATTAACCCCCTACCGTTTCAGGTGTAGTTTGCATACCGGCTGATTCCTGCGGCAGATCAATACCTGTCTTTACTCCCAGGCCAAATTGGCTGTAGTAATTTCTCATTTTGTTTAAATCCTTCTGGTCAGCAGGAAGAGGTCCATACGGCTTGTATGTGACACCGGCAATGTGCATGGCAACATTAAACATATATACGTTTGAACTTTTTGCAGAGCGGTTAATTCATTGATGGTTCCCATGTTCATGTAGGATTTTCTTCGGTTTGTTTACCGTATCCTGCTAAATAAATTGGTGTATCAACAAAATATTTATAATGCGGGATCCCGTCCTGATAACCGGCTAGCACGGTGGCCCCCTTTACTGCTGATCCCATTTCATATTGGGTGGTAAATGCCCCTATCGCATAATCTTCAATTTTGTTGGTTTTAAATCTATCTTTTTCCCTGCCATCGATAAAATATCGCCGTTATTCAGGTCCATCATCACGACAAAGGCTCTGTCAAGCATGTAATTTCCGCGTGCACGGCTGTTTCTTACTTCTTCTTCAATGATCTTTTCTACCTTTGCCTGAAGCTCCATGTCAAAAGAAAGCTGAAGATCGTATCCCCTGCTGCCTTTATCAATGGTTTTTTGGCTGACGACATTTCCTTTATTATCTTCTACGTATTCCACTTTTTCTTTATGCGAATTTAAATATTCTTCATATTGATACTCTAAATAACTTTTTCCCACCCTGTCATTATTCGCATAGCCTCTTGTTAAGTAGAAATCTTTCCGGTCGCTCAGCAGGCCCTGATCAGGTGTCGT
>JAENHJ010000210.1:0-94811 GCA_025330945.1 Mucuna pruriens
ACAGATTGCTATGCTGATCATTTTACTCAAGGTGTATGGGAGGGAACATAGTGACATGCTTCCTTTCGTCATTCATATGCTATTCCCTGCTCCCCTAACCCACCTTTTAGCAAATTCGTAATCCTCCGTCATTGATTTCTTGCCATACCTTGTGATTCTGATTTTATTCCTTGCCTTTGTTTCTTTTCATGCTTTGGGCTTCAACGGAGTTTCTTGGCAGCTGTGTAAGGCGCATAACAATAAGTGGCCCAACTACCTCTTGTCTTGGTTTTGGGTTGGCTTGAGTGCCACCCCTTCACATGTGCTGTATCGAATTTGGGCTTTCACACCAAGGCCCAAATTATATACCGCCATTATGGACCGTAGATAGTCACCATAATTAGGCTTCTATTGTTTTTACCCAAATCATAATAACAACATCTTTTGGATAAATTGACCCAATGGTTCTGTCTCCTATGATTGGGCCTCCACTGTCAAGACCCCCAATTACAATTGCCCCCTCTTTATTTGTGTTCTTTCTAGATATATGATTTCATCTTCTTGAATGAATGCGAGTAAAGATTTCTCAAGCTCAGTTCAATTAATGGACGAGCTTGGGCCTTAGGCCAAATGGACCTTATCTTGTGCCATGGGTAAGGATGATAGGTCCAAGATTCAGTAGAGAAAGCATTGGAGACTTGCAGGTGGCAATTGACCTTGGCACTTGAATCAATTCCTCACTTAGGGTCACATGATGAGTCTCGGGATTCTAGGATTTGAAAACATTTTATGTCAACAAAAGGTTTCTTCTAATGGAACACGCTTCTCGGACATGATCTTTCGGTTTCTACGCCATAATGATCACACATTATTGTCATGCTGCCTAAACGTCACTTCTCATAAATGCGAGAGGAAGTCTGAAACATGATGAGCACGCTGTTATCTGACGACTAGGCTTCAGTTGTTGAAGGCCCGTTCTTGGCTATAAATAATAAAAACTGTCACCTTTCTCATTTTCGCTCGTCTTACAACCTCTTCGTATTCTTCTGTGCTTGAATTCTTTTCCTCCTCATCCTCTTTGTTCAAACTTCTTTGCGTTACAGATCATGTCAGGTGCTCAAGAATCTGGCAAAAGAAGTCGTTCCTAGTCTAACATTGGTGAGAATGCCCCTCCATTGGAGGTTTCTTCTTTTTCTTCTTCTTCCCATTTTTCTAGGGCAGAGGCTCTTGCCATCGCCCCTGAGTTTAGTGTTAGAGCTTAGGAAATCTCCTCCCCACCCCTTGTTTACTGTCCCCAAGAGTGCTACGAGTGGGTGAGTGACGAGGTGAGAAAGTACCAATCTGTTATTCCCCTAACAGATGTAAAAAGCATGGCCAAAGCTGGTGGTTGGGTCGAATAGTCATTCAAAACCCATTTCAAAATGACATACTGCTCCCTTGATGAGTGTGTATGCTATTTGGCGAAGGATGGGAATCTGGACTTCCTTTATATGTATGAGACATTTTTCAAGGAATTGGGGGTTACCCTTGATAATTCACTTTTTGTTGTAGTGGCTTTTATCAAATAAAACTAAAGCTAACTATAGCATAGTCAACCTTAGGTCATTCTTCTCAAGGACGTAGTGTATTCAGTTGTAAAGGTCATGACAGTGGGTGGTGCTTCCTTTTCCATTGACTTTAAGCATCTTCCCTTCTACTGGAGGTTCGCTTCTATGTTTTAAGGGTTTGAGCAAAAAAATAATTCTCCTGAGGAAATGTTTGACCTTAGTCTTTTGGAGGAGCTTCTTAGAGGAATGAGTTGCAAGGAGTTAGTGATCATATCATTTGACTCAAAGTATTGAATTATCTTTCTTTCCCTTTTTGCATATTTTCTCAAGAGGCAAGATTTTGACCTCTATCCCTTGATTCAAAGGGCATTGAAGAAAAGGGGATTGGCAATTGGGGCCAACTCCCCAAGTCAAGGTGCTGCCAATGCCAAGGCCAAACCACTTGTTACTCCGAAGGTGGTGGTAGCGACCAAGAAGACATTTGCTACTGCTACCGACTCCATTGCTCAAAAGAAGGCAGCTATTGGAAAAAAGTCAACAGTGAAGAAGGCTTCAGTCACTAGGGTCATTGCTTCAACAAACTCCATTCCTATCAGGACCTCCACTCCTGTGGTGAAGAACTTACTTGCCCCCAACACTATTGTGGCGAAGAGGAAGGCTGTGGAACCAATTGGGGAGGAGGTTTCCAAGAAGGGGTAAGTAGTCATCGTTGATCTTAACAAGGTTTCTCTTTCTTCCATTGCCGGTTTTTACAGTCTTGTTGCTGTTACTCCTGCCGAGACTGCTTCAACAATCTCTCTCCCATTTTCAAAAAATTTGGCGTGTTTTTCAGCTCTCCCAATTTTGACTCCTATTGGGGGATTAGACTGAATCTGCAAAGTGCGCTTCCTGCTAATTTTTTAAAGCAATTTGATCGCAATCTTCTCACTTTGGTAGGTTGAAAAAGTTCTATCAATATGGTAAAGGCTTACCACCTCCATTCCATGGCCGCCATCGAGATGTGGAAGGAGACCCTTTACAAGGCTAAGCAAGTGGCGTTAGGGGAGGCCAATAAATGGCAGGATTTGGTGGATGCCCTCAAGGAGCTTAAAGAGTCGAAGGCTGAAGTCAGGAGGCTAAAAGTTGACTTGGAGTCTTTGAGGTCTGAGGCTATTCAAGCCAAAGCTAAGGTGGAGAAGTTGAAGATTACTTTGGAGTTTGCAAAATCTAAAACTGCTGAAGCCAAGGCTAAGGTGCCCTCACGTGGAGCAAAAGTAGCTGAGCTAAGCGTTGCGAAGGATGAGGTGCAAAAAGAGCTTGATGCTGCTCATTCACAAATTGCTGAGTTAGAAATGGCTTAGGAATTTGATGAAGCCAAGATGGTTAAGTTGGAAGAGTTATTAAAGGTCGTCGAAACCAAGACACGAGTGGTAAAGGAGGTGGTGATCAGATCCAACATGGAACTTAACAAGACCAATGAGGAAAAGGAATCTCTTTCTGCCAAAATGAATTGGATCGTGGATGTGATAATGGACGAGCATGAAAATGGTTTCAATAAAGATCTTCGCCAAGTTGCACTTCTGGCCCCTGACTTAGACTTAAGCTATCTCACCATGACTCATGATGTAATAGATGGCAAATTAGTGCCCATGGTGAGCCTTGAGGAGAAGTGACCTTGTACATTATTTGTTAATGAAATGGTTTTTTAGATACTTCCACTTTTTGTTCTTTTTTTCTTCTTTCATTAATTTTAAACACCAAAAAAACACTTAGACTTGTTAATTCAAGATTTCAAACACTGGGAAACTTGACAAATCGCGAAGTTAAAATGATTTATTTGAGAGAAGCTAATTTGGATCGAAAGGGAGACATTTGCATTAAGGCAAAATAACCCTAAGTTAGGGGGTCCAACTCAACATTGGAAAGAGAACAACTAGAATGAAGCTAAAATATACACACTCAAGAACATGTCTTAGCTTCGAAAGCAACAACTTGTGACGAGTCCAAAATAAACCAAACTGAAGAACCCGTCTTGGGGTCAGAAAGAGAGTAATTAAGAATGGAACCAAATTAAACCAGACATAAGTTCTTGACTTGGGAACGAAGGTACTTAGCACTGGACCTAAATAAACAAAGCAGAGAAATTTGAGGTGGACTCGGGAAAGAAACAAAAGCATGGAGCCTAAGGAAGTAACGTGGGAAAAAAATCTAACACGAGGTTGGATAGAACAACAAGTGTGAAGCCTAAGTAGATAAAGTAGAAAAATCGGGCACGGAGTCGAATAGAAATGATAGGCATAAATCCTAGATAAATGGAGTGAGGGAATCCAACATAGTCTTGGATAAGAGAGTAGGCATGGGGTCTAAGTAAACACAGTAATGGAATTCGACACGGAGTCGGAGGTAGGTGCAAAGCCTTTGAAATGGAAGTTATCTGACATGGTCTTGGATAAAAGGATAGGCATGGAGCTTAAGTGAATGTAGTAATTGAATCCAACATTGAGTCAAGAGTAGGCATAGACCCTATGAAATGGAGTTTCTCCGATGTAATCTCAGATAAGAGAATAGGCACAAAGCCTAAGTGAACGTATTAATGGAATCCAACACGGAGTCGAGAGTAGGCATAAAGCCTATGAAATGGAAGTTATCCGATGTAGTCTCGGATAAAAGAGTAGGCACGAAGCCTAAGGGAACATAGTAATGAAATCCAACACGGAGTCGAGAGTAGGCATTGAGCCTATGAAATGGAAGTTATCTGACGCGGTCTCAAATAAAAGGGTAGGTGTGGAGCCTAACTGAATGCAGTAATGGAATCTGACATAGAGTCGAATGGCAATGTTAAGCACGAAGCCTATGAAATGGAAGTTATCTGACATGGTCTCGGATAAAAGGGTAGATGCGGGGCCTAAGTGAACATAGTAATGGAATTCGACGTGGAGTCAAGAGTAGGCATAAAGCCTATGAAATGGAAGTTATCTGACGCGGTCTTGGATAAAAGGGTGGGCATGAAGCCTAAGTGAATGCAGTAATGGAATCCGACGCGGAGTCAGGAGTAGGCACAAAGCCTATGAAATGGAAGTTATCCCACGTAGTCTCGGATAAAAGGGTAGGCGCGAAGCCTAAAAGAACACAATAATGGAATCTGACGTAGAGTTGGATGGCAATGTTAGGCACAGAGCCTAAATGAATGCAGTAATGGAATTCGATGCGGATTCAGATGGAAATGTTAGGCATGGAGCCTAAATGAACGTAGTAATGGAATCCAACATGGAGTTGGATGGCAATGTTAGGCACAGAGCCTATGAAATGGAAGTTATCCAACACAATCTCGGATAAAAGGGTAGGCGCGGAGCCTAAGTACATAGAAAGGAAATCTGACACAGAGTAGATACAACCCTAGGCACGAAGCCTTGATAAGTAAACATAGAGTCTGACACGGAGCCGGGGAAACTAGATCCTAAGGACTTGGTAGTCATAGTGTCTTACCTTAGAATCAACTGGTGGTGATGTATGATTAGCTCTAAAGTGTCTTCTATTCATTGCTTGGTCCAATGGATTTTGTTGTGAGTTCCCAAGAGCATTAAATTTGAAATGACAAGCCCTATTCCAACGGTCATGTTTTGCTTTCGAGGTGCCTAGTGATGTGGCTTCTGTCTTTGAACATCATAATGATGAGTAAATGTCATCATTGTGCCTCTCCTAAGTGTTATGTGCCTTTTAAGCGCAATGATCTTTGTGAAACATAATAGTTATGTTTCTCCATTAGTCTCTCAAACTTTGCTCATTTTGAATTTAGAACATTCCTATAAATAGGGTTCCACACTTTCACTTTCATTTCATGTTTTTGGACCTTCACTATCTTTCTTTGACATCTTTACACTTGAGTTTCATTAAGCTTTCCGCAAGACTTTTACCCAAACAATGTTGGGTGTTAGGGATTCAAAGCTTGCAACTCATTCTCATCCCCTTTTTGTGAGTAGTACTTCTAAGGGTAACTCAAGTACCAACACTAGTACAGTTACCAAGTCTGAGTGATCTCCTTCCCCTCCTTGAATCTTTCCCACTGTAGCACCAACAGGTTTACCTTTTGCCTGCTATGAATAGGGTGATGAGGAGGTTCTATCTATTGAGTCTGTGTCTCCTCCCACTGACGTGGCTCATTACGCTAAGTGTGTTTCTTGGCATGAGAGAGCATCTAACAGAAAATATTACATGATCCCTTGCTTTTCTGAGGACTGAATTTGTCATGCAACTTTCGAAAGAGAGTTAGGTTTCATTTATATGTATGAGTTTGTGTTGAGAGACCTAGGAGTGACCTTTCCATTTCAACCTTTTGAAGTCGATGTTCTTAGGACATTAGGCATAGCCCCTTCTCAACTTCATCCCAACAATTGGCTACCATTCAAGCTTTTAGGCTAATCTGTAGATCCCTATACATTATCCCTACTGGCCCTCTCTTTCTTTACTATTTTATGACCCAAACTTGTTAGAAAGCCACCTAGGTCTCTCTTACTCCTCATCCATCCAAGTGCCTTTTTAATGATTACCCCATACTAACTGACCATTTTAAGTCTAGATTCCTTAAGATCAAGTCACTTGGGAAGTCACCTTTTACCGCATATACTAGGGCTTTCTCCCAATATTGGAGAATGCCTCTATGGTTCAGCGGATATACCCGAAAATATCTTTCAAATAAAGAGTAAGTGAATCTCTCTTTTTTGGATAAACTTCTGAGGAGGATGAATTGCAAAGCTTTGGTGGATATGGCACTTGGGCATGACCCAACTCATCAGTGTAGGACTAAGTCCATCTTCTTGCTCTTAGTAATAGTTTTGCCCAGTTGTTGATTCGGCTAATGTATTCTTTTCTTTGTTTAAGTTTTCCTTATCAAAATGTGGATGTTCGCCACTTGACTTCCATTGTTCAGGCAGCTATAAAGGCTAGAGCAGGACGAGCCCCTTAACACCCTTGGACGGAAGGATATTAATACCAACAACTACTTCTACCCCTTCATCGGAGTCCCATAGGGTTAGTAAGAGGGCTCGTCTAGATTCTCCTAGTAAGGTGGTAGTTCCTAGGAAGGGTAAAGAAAATTTATCTTTTTCACATAGATATTCCTTCAATTGCAGATCCTTTCGTAACTCATTTGCCGTCAAGTGGTTTGACTTCTTTCATCGCTCCCACCTCCATTGAGTCTTTGTGGAATCCTGGGTTGAGGATGTTAGGCTTGCTTCCTCTTAATTTCATTAAACTATATGACCAACAACTTTTGACATTTGCGGGGCGTCAAGAATCACTGAACAGGATGCTCATGTACCATGCTTGTTCCATGGTTGCTGTTGAAATTTGGTGAAATAAGATTGAGCAAGTTGAGCATCTCCTCCCCTAGCACAAGGATCTGGAGGAAGAGTTCAGACATCTCAAATTTGTGCTCAGTTTGTCTAAGTTTGAGGTTGCTGACTTGGAAGCCAGGAATGTCGGTTTGCACGCAGTCATTGATGACTTCCAGAAAGGCTTGCACAACCTGCGTGACGACCTGGACTCAGCACAAGTTTGAGTTGTTCAACAAGGCTTATTTTGGATTCAGGGAAAGGCAGAGCATAGAGGTTGAATGCCACATCGGAGGAGGTATGGGAGGAGCAAAGGGTTGCTGAAGAGAAAGCCATAGTGGCTGAATTACTACTTTTGACGCTCAAGCCCGAGTGGATTCCCTCATGGTTGAGGTGGCTCGTAGTGACAATTTTGCATCAACAACACACGAGGATGGTTTTAACCAAGCCCTTCATCAAATTAGATTCCTAGACCCAAGCTTTGACACTCGTCAAATGAGTGTACATAAGGATGTCAAAGATGGGAAGTTAGTACCTAATCTAGGATTGCCTCCATGTTAATTCTATGCATTACAAGGCGTTCCTCGGTATCTTCACATTTCGTGCAAAACCCGTGGTGTCCTTTATCTCCTTCTCATCTTTTCATTCATTGTTGTTGATTATAGACTTCCATGTTTCCCATGATCCTATGATATCTGAGAAAGGTCCTCTATGAACGGCCTACTTTGCCAACAATTGCTATTTTTAATTTTAAACCAAAGAATGAAATGCGAGAACAAGAAGTAAAAGGATGGTGTATGGAAGTTGTCCAAGGTGTATTGTTGAGACGACTAGAAGTGGAATGGAATCAGAACAATTTTTGGCTAAAGACCTCATCTTCCTTTCATCACATCTTTAATTAATATAACCAGATCTTAAAAGAATGGAGTCATGTTACCCTCTGTGTGTCCTAAGGATAGAATTTCTTTACAGCATCTAAATTCACTAGATATTGTAAGTCGATGCTGTCCATGGTAGTTAAGATCATGGGCCTTCCAGAGAAGGTTCTCTTAACCACATAAGGTCCTTCGTAGTTTGGGGTCCATTTTCCTCTAGGGTCCTTTTGGGTTGGTAGGATCTTCTTCAATACCAGATCTCCTTCTTGGAATTCTCGTGGACGGATATGCCCTTTTCATTCTCCACCAGTACATTTGAACTTGACAAAGCCCAACCAATCTTTTTTCTTCTATGAGATTCAATTGGTCGAAATGGGTTCGCATCCATTCAGCCTCTTCCAATTTAGCCTCCATTAATAGCCATAACGAGGGAATTTCTACCTCAATGGTAAGACCGCTTCCATACCATATACTAGCGAATAAGGCGTTGCTCTTGTAGAAGTGTGAACTATTGTTCTATATCCATGGAGAGCAAAAGGAAGCATCTCATGCCAGTCTTTATACGTCACCACCATCTTTTGAACTATTTTCTTGATATTCTTTTTGGCAGCTACCACTGCCCCGTTTGCCTTTGGCCGAGGTGTGGAATTGTGATGATGGATCTTGAACTGTTCGCACAACTCGGTCATCATCTTATTATTCAAATTGGTCTCATTGTCGGTGATGATATGGCTAAGTATGCCATATCAGCAAATGATGTTATTCCTTATGAATTTGATAACAACATTTCTAGTTATGCTAGGATAGGAAGTGACCTCTACCCACTTAGTGAAGTAGTCTATGGCCACCAAGATAAATAGGTGTCCATTAGACGCTTTCTGCTCAATTGGGCCAATTACATCTATTCCCCACATATCAAAATGCCAATGTGTCGACAGGACGTTTAGAGGCACTAGAGGTACCTGGATGTTGTCAAGGTAGATTTGACACTTGTGACATCTCTTCACATGTTCGCAACAATTCACTTCCATTTTAGCCCAATAATACCCGAAACTCACGATTTTTCTTGCCATAACAGGCCTGCTTGCATGGCTTTTGAAGGCTCCTTCATGAATTTCCTTCAGTATTTCCTTAGCCTCATTAGCATCTACCCAATGGAATAAGGTCATATATAAGCTTCTTTTGTAGAGCACATCCCCGTTAACCACAAATTCCATGGCACCAGGTGGGTATTCTCTATTCTTCAAGTAGTGCTTGATATCGTAGTACCATGGTTTCCCGTTGACTTCTTCCTCTATTGCTTGGTAGTAGGCTGGTATGGCTTGATGTCGGACAAAAAGAGTCACCGTATCACTTTCTCGGCTGACTTCGAACATGGAGGATAGTGTGGCCAATGCATCCGCCATTTGATTTTCTTCTCATAGGGTGTAGTGAAACATTATCTTTTCGAAATGTTCAACCAATTCTTTAATATATGAGTAGTAAGGAATCAGTTTAGCATCCAGCTTTTCCTATTCTCCTCGTAGTTGATGGATGATCACTGTACAATCTCCACAAACTTTGAGGTCTTTAATTTGATATTCTAAGGCCATGGCTATTCCCATCATGTAGGCTTCATATTCAGTCATATTATTCGTGCAATTAATGCCTAACCTCGTGGTAAAGGGGAAACAACGTTCTTTTGGAGATATTAAGATAGCTCCTATACCATGGCCCAAAGTGTTAGATGCCCCGTCGAAGAACATGATCCAACCCTTCTCTTGTTCTGGTTCCCCCATCAGCATTAATATATCTTCATCTAGAAAGTCATGCCTTGTGGGTTGTTAATCTACAGAGGGTTGTGAGCCAAATGATCTGCCAAAGCACTCCCTGTAATTGCTTTTTGAGTGACATGGACAATGTCGTATTCTGACAGTGCCACTTGCCACCTGGCTATCTTCCCTATTAGGGCTGGCTTTTTAAATATGTACTTGATAGGATCTATTTTTGAGATTAACCATGTTGTGTGGGACAACATATATGATCTTAGCCAACAAGTTGCCTAGGTTAGAGCACAATATGTTCGTTCTAGTTGGGAGTACCTCATTTCATAGTTTATGAATTTCTTGCTGAGGTAATAGATGGCCCATTCTTTCCTTTTTGATTCATCATGTTGTCCTAAGACATAACCCATGGATCTTCTAGTACGATCAGGTACATTATGAGAGGTCTTCCAAATACTGGTGGCACCAAGATGGGAGGCTCCTTCAAATACCGTTTGATTTCCTTAAACGCCTTTTGATAGTCCTCAATCCATTCTGTTTTCTGATTTTTCCGTAAGAGATTAAAAAATGGGATTGCAAGTGGCCGTTATTTGAGATATAAACTTGTTATTAATTCAATCTCCCTAACAAGCCTCTAATTTCCTTTTCCATTTGAGGAGGTGGCATTTCTTAGATTGCTTTTACTTTGTTAGGGTCGACCTCTATCCCTTTTTCATTGACTATGAACCCCAACAACTTCCCTGATTTGACACTGAAGGTACATTTAGCCGGGTTGAGACGAAATCCATACTTCCTTAACCTTTCGAATAACTTTCTTAGGTCTTGGATATGTTCCTTGTCCGTCTTGGATTTTGCAATCATATCATCCACATATACTTCAACTTCTTTATGCATCATATCATGGAATAGAGCTACCATAGCTCATTGATATGTTGGTCCGACATTTTTTAACCCGAAGGGCATCACTTTGTAGCAAAATGTCCCCCATTGGATGATGAAAGTGGTTTTTTCCATGTCTTTAAGGGCCATCCTGATTTGATTATATCTAGAGAATCCATCCATGAAGGAGAAGCAACTATGTTTATCCATGTTATCCACTAGTACATCAATGTGAGGCAGGGGAAAGTCATCTTTGGGGCTGGCCCTATTCAAATCTCTATAATCTATACATATTCTGACCTTCCTGTCTTTTTTAGGTACTTGTACTATGTTAGCCACCCATTGCGGGTATTTGGATACTATTAAAAACCTGGCTTCTAATTGTTTCTTCACTTCTTCTTTAATTTTTAAAGATGTCTTTGGACTCATCCTCCTCAATTTTTGCTTTACAAGGGGATAGCTAGGTTCTAGGGGTATCTTGTGTTCTACTATCTCATTGTCTAACCCTAGCATGTCTCGATAGGACCATGCAAATATATCTACATATTCAGTTAGCATTTTAATAAGTTTTATTTTGTCATCCGAGCATATAGTGGTTCCTACTTTGACTTCTTTCATCTCTCCCTCTAAATTAATATTGATGGTCTCAATTTCTTCTTGATAGTGGAGGATAATCTTATCTTCTAATTCTACTAACCTTTTTAGTTTGCTTGGAGGTTCCTAATTGATCTCTTCCTCGTTAGTTTGGTTAACTATATTATTGAAGTAATGTTGTGGAGATGTAATGCCATTACCTCAAATTGTTTATTTGGGGATATGTGATTTATCGAGGTATGTATGATTAGTAAGGTGTATTTATTATTATTTTTTAGAAGTATGGAATTTGAAAAAAAGGCATGAAGATGTTGAAATGAAACAGAGAATGCAATTTCGTTAACTGGTTCTATTAAGATAACAATTATTGGCTCAGAATAGCTGAAGTAGTTTGACTCATAGATTACTTGAAAACATAGGTCACCAGAAGCTCTTGGATGGTCTAGTTATTGGGCTCTTCTTGTGACGAGCAGGGCCTGACAAAGCTTTCGCGGCGACCTTCTTTTGCAAATGCTTCTTCCACTTAATTGGTATATCCCTTACTAATAAAGTTCTCGTAAAGGTTAGTGCTCCCTCTACGGTGTTGCCTATGTGATTTCATGCAGGACATTTCCGGCTGGTATCCGAGTCTCTTTCTTCCCGGATTACCTTTTAACTCTATCAGCTTGGGAATGCCATTCAGGTTTTTCCCCAACCCTTGCCCTATTCGAAATCTCTTTTTAATCATCATTTTTGCTACTACCATCATGGGTTTGAGTGCTTTTCCCTTTTTAGGTTCACTCTTCATATGGGTAGTGTTACCAATTTCCAAAGATTGGAATGCAGTCTCCAATGCTTCTTTGGCTACCTTATTGTACCTTTTTGGTTGTGGGAAACCCATTAACAAGTCTTCTTTTGCCGTGATGATAAACAACTTATCATCTACTATGAATTTCAGCTTTTTGTGCAGGGAGGACAGAACAACACCCATAGAATGAATCTAGGGTCTATCGAGGAAACAACTATAAGCTGGCCTTATATCCAGGACCTAAAATGATATTTGGAATGTGAAGGGGCCTATCTAAATCGAGATTTCAATTTCCCCCATCACCTCCCTTTTGGATCCATCAAATGCTCTAACAAGGGTTAAGCTATCCCTTACTCAAGTCTGATTATATGGTAGTTTCTCTAGGGTTGTTTTGGGCATGACGTTCAAGGAAGAGCCATTGTCTATTAGTACTCGGATTAGTAGATGGTCTAGACATTTGATCGAGATGTTTAAAGCATGATTATGGCACGACCTTCTACTGGGATCTCCTCGTCTGAGAAGGTGAGGTAATTGTTTACCATGATATTGCCTACTATTTTCCCAAATTGATCAAAAGAAATGTTCTTATCCATATGTGTCTCATTGAGCACTTTGATCAGTAACTTTCTGTGGCTTTTAGAACTCATTAGCAGAGAGAGTAGAGAGATGTTAGCTGGGGTTTGTTTTAGTTGATTCATCAACTCGTACTCACTCTCGCTAATGAACTTGATGAATTCAGTGTTTTCTTCATTCGAAACTCCCTTCTTCTTTGGTTCCTTTTCTTTGTCCTTTTCTTTATTTCCCGAATCGGTCGATGCTTCTACTTGCTTTTTTGTTACGGATTTCCTTTCCTCAAAATTTCAGGAGCATAAATCCGTCTGCTTTTGGTTATGCCCCCAATTTCGGCAATGTTTGTTATACTTGAAGTCTTAGCCTTGACCTTGGCAGCATATATCCAAGGTACTGCCTTGGAATTTTTGTAAGGGAATGGTATCGGCACCCGAAGTTCCAGGGGTTTTGGCATATTTCTGATTGAGGTGTAATGGACTATTAACGATCTTGGCGTGTTTTTGACTTTCCTTCTTCTTGGACAACAATAACCTTGTCGTCTTTCCTTTTGACCTGAACTAGTCCTTTATTCATCAAGTCTTATAGTATCCTCCTTACCTCGTTGTCCCAGGGATAATTCTCCTCCTATTTTTTCCATTCTTATCCCGATCGGCATCATTTTCTATTGTATTAACTGTCTGAGGGTGAACTTCATTGGAGTTTGGACCTTTTCTGCTCCATTCATCAGGAAATCTTCCTTGAAAATGGCCCCGATAGTAGGATTACTATGCTCAGGGAGTGGATTGTTATTAATATTAGGGTTTTCTTCCTAGAAACAAAGTCACCCTGCATGAACTAGGTCTTGGACTTTGTGTTTCAAACTCCAACACTTCTTCGTAGAATGCCCTACTACCCAAGTGTGATAATCGCATTTGGCGTTAGGGTCGTAATTCTTTGAGTATGGAGGGAGAAGCAATTTTAGGGGCATCGTGCCCACAAGGGATTCTCGCAATAGATGCTGTAGGAGTTCAGAGTATGACACCGGTATAGGTGTAAATACCCTTGGAATTTTCTTTAGAGCATCGTTGAGCTATGAGTTCTGGCCACTAGTTTCTGGTACAGCTAGGGGTGTTGGAGGAGGCTGAAGAGCAGATCCGGCTCGGTATGGGGGCCAATATGATGCTTGGTATTGTGGTGTCTGCAAATGATTGGAAGGAGCCGAGGTATTAGTGGAAGCCTTTGATTGGAAAACTGGCTAGAAATTGAAGGTCTTTTGGGAAGCTCCATTGTTTGTCTTGTTTGTGATGATAGTGTTTGCTTCCTCTTTTTTGATAGCCTTTTTGGCCAAAACAATCCCAGATGCCGCCTAACTGATTTTTCCATTCTTTACCCCATTTCTATGCATTCTCCGATGACCACTAAATCGGAGAAATTAGAAGATACACTACCTATCTTCTTCTCATAGAAAAGCACATGTAGTGTTTCTATGAACATGGTTACCATTTCCTTATAGGACAATGGGGGCTGCATATGTGCCGCTACTTCCCTCCACCACTAAGCATATTCCTTAAATGTCTTGGATGCCTTCTTTGTCATGTTTTGGAGTTGAGTCCGGTTAGAAGCCAACTCTTCATTGCATCTGTACTACCATAAGAAGGCCTCAACTAAGTCTGCCCATGTCTTGATTTCCCCTTTCTCTAAATTCAAATACCAGCTAAATGTGGTACCCATGAGACTTTCCGAAAAGAAATGGATGAGTAGTTTATCATCCTATGTATACGCCACCATCTTCCAGCAATAGGAAATCAAATGGTTTATGGGACATGAATTTCTTTTGTATTTATCAAAGTCCGGGACCTTGAAATTATGTGGGATGGTCATGTTTGGCACCAAGCATAGATTTGATGCCTTAAAGTTATATTGCATGTGTCGCGTGTGGAAAAAAAAGAAAGAAGAAAGAGTATAGTACTTTTGATTTTTCTGCATAGCACTATTATTGCATTGCATTTCATTTTCTACATAATTTTTTCTTTTTCTCTGCATCTTAGATACTGCATTGCTTGATTTTCTTTTTGTAAGATGATACATGACTCAGAGTAGTTCAAACATATTATATGATTTAGACCCTGACATAGAATTAACTTTACAAAGACTAAGAAAGGTTAGAAGCACTGTAGTAAGTACTAATAGTAGTCCTAATTCTAGTTCTAACTCTGATAACAATGTTTCTACCACTGACAACATTGATTCTTCTTCATATCGTAGTTCTAACAGTAACACTTACTCTATCTTGGATTTGAGTAATTCTAATAAACCGGAGCTAATGAAGAACCAGGATTCCACATTGAAGGAATTGGCCACGCCTGATGTAGTGTACCAACCATGGTACACTTGTTGCCTAAATTTCATGGTCTTGCAGGTGAGGATCCACATAAGAACCTGAAGGAGTTCCACGTAGTTTGTTCCATGATGAAGTCACAAGGGATACCAGAAGACTGCATCAAGATGAAGGCGTTCCCATTTTCTCTTGACAGAGCAGCGAAGGATTGGTTGTACCTACAACCAGCTCTTTTCAACACTTGGGGAGACATGAAACGCACCTTCTTGGAGAAGTTCTTCCCGGCGTCCATGGATAAGATGTTGGTAGGAACGAGAGACATCTGATTTCGAACATGGTGAGTAATATGCAGCAATTCGCAACCAGAGGAGCTGTCACGAATAGAGTAATGAACGAAGTCAGTGCAGTTGATAATCTAAGATTGGAAAATCAACTAACCGAGTTGAAGTCATTAGTGAGGCAACATGCAGTCAGCCAGCATCAATAAATCCCACCAGTCAAAATTTGTGGAATATGCACTTCTACGGAGCACCTAACTGACATGTTCCCCGCTTTACATGAAACATATGTGGAAACCAATACGGCCGACAGCCGTATCAAGCTTGACAGTTTGATGGTCAACAATTCGAAAGACTACAGCAGTATAGGTCAAGTCCAAGTCAAGGACAATATGCAATCCCAAGATTTCCCTGTGGTAAGTGAGTTTTCCAACCACAGGGAAGAGAGGAGCAATGGGGAGTAGTCTCGCCAGCATGGAGAGTATCCCCCAAGGTATTGTAAGTCCACTTCGAAACTGTTCCAGCTCTCTTCCTTTCTTTCCCTTTTTCCAACTTTCTTTTCTTCTTTTTCTCACTTCTTCTTTTGCAGCTTCGTGTTGTGTTTTTGTTACAACTTATGACTTTTGCCTACTTCTTTATTTTCCTGTACTTGCTTCTTTCCTTCTTTTCTTTTTCGACCCTTTTTAAGTACACAACTCTTACTTCATCCCTTGGTGTCTCCCCCCCGACACTTGATCGTGACCTATTCCCAAAACAATTCCAAAGCTCCTATATCCCCTAAGGTTGAGGTCAATCATGGTTTTTCTGGCCTTGGCTTGTAATGAGCTATTAGGAAGGAATGGTCATCCAGGCTCAAAGAGGGTAAACAAGGGATAAATTTTACAAGGTAGGTCCATTTGGCTCACGGCTTATTAGAAACATGGCCTAGATCATCTCATTCTTGCATGTGAAACCATATATATCTAGAGAGTCAAGGCAAAATCCAGAATAGACAGTTAGCATGGATGCAAAAATCACACAAGAAAGAGAGAATGGTGAGGTGCCAAGCGATCATATATACATAAGGCTCAAAAATTCTCACTGGTTAATTACTCTGTCACTAATGGTTTATCTTTTCTGGTTTTCAATCACCTATTACCTTAGGATGTAAGAATTTCATTCCCTGTTAAACTTAAAAATCTGTTTTCCAGGACTCTGAATTGCTTCCTACTGACTCATCCAATACTTAAGGAATTCGTCTCAAATTCTCTTTTTCAAAACATTTCGTCAACAATCCAAGAATTCAGCTAGGAGGAAAACAAGACATTGAAATTGGCTAGGTCGAGACGAAGTCGGTCCCTATCCATCTGAAATGGAGTCAGAGTTGGTATGGACTCGGCTCAGACCGCCTTTATTTAAAACAAAGGGAAATGGAAATGAAAATGGACAAGAACATAAAGGAAGGAAAGAAAACAAAACTAAAACTAACCAAACACAAGACATGATAACAACAAAAATAACAAACAAAAACAAAAACAGGAATCAAACATGAAAGTGCTAGTATGGGCTCCATCGTCCCCCCCACACTTGAATTTTGCATTGTCCACAATGCAAGCCAGCACGAATAACGAGGGGTCATGAGGCCTGGCTCAAGAGGCACCATGGAAGGATTCAGCTTCAAGGATAGTGAATGTAGTGATGTGGCTTTAGCTGACTTGGCGTCAGTTGGCTGACTTGGTCTGGCTTCGTCAATTGATAGGCCGAGTTGGTCTTAGTCTATTGCCAACTCAAAATGTCTGAATTGGACTCAGCCTTAGTGTTCTTTCGGGAGTCGCCTTCAGCCCATGGTTTTATTTATTATTATTATTAGTTTTTTCTTTCCAGAAATCAGAACGACAAATTTCTTCCTCAGGGTGGAAAGAATGTGCAAAATCTGATATCTAGCATTTTCGCTCCGCTCCTGTTGGTAATAGCTTAGGGAAGCTTTCTCCTCAACCACCCCGCCAGGTTCAATATTGTGTCTTTTGGTGATTCTTGGAACGGAAAGCTTAATAGTGGATGTTTGACTGAGTAGCCACATGAGCTTCTTGGTTTCTTCAAAACTAGTTCTTTCTATTGCTCAATCTGGATCTGGTTGATCATGAATACCAAACTTGTATTGTGGACATCTTTGGTGAATTTTGGACTCAACTGCCGAAATTGGATTTGGCTTGTCGAGATGGAGTTGGACTTGGCATGTGACTCTTTGCGCGAGTTGATTTTGTCTCATCCCGACTTTAGTTGGGCGGCGCGGCCTACATTTGGCAATTGGTTTGCCGAGTCGATCTCGATAGTTGGGAGCCGGCTTGTTCTCGGTCGACTTATCAACCATAGAATCAGCATCCTCATCCCTATTAGTAAAATTAGTGTCAGCATATCTAGGATCAACACACTTGGGCTCAGCAATGTCGACATCAGCACCTATAGGATCAGCTATCTCAACCCCAATATCTTGATTTGAAATCTGTACAAGGGACTCGACACCCGATCTCATGCCAATAAGATTAATGACATCATATGCAGAATTTGCAATCTCAACCACAATAGTCGGATCAGAAATAGTTGGCACACAATCATCAATCTCAACCATCGCAATAGAGTTAGCAACAATAAATGTGGAGTCGGCACATAGTGATTGAATTCTCTGAATCCGGATTTCCAAAAAATCTATATTGCATTTGGACGGATTGTGGTAGCTTCTTGCCGTTCCACCTGGTTATGTCACTCATATCTTCTTCCTGCGGATTAGGGATGGTGTGAGACGGTCGACATCCAAATCTCTCAAAATGCAGCTGGTTCATGGTGGCAGTTAATTCGGTGATTTGTTTTTGCAAATCCTATAGCTCCTGCAATGTGCTGCACATATCTTCTTGGAAGTCCATATTGCTTATAGGCATGTGGTTGGTCCAGTTTCTCAAGGAACTCTCCTTTTGTAGGAGCTGCATGTTGTTCATGGCTTTTGGTTGCATTCTAAATGGAAGTGGTGGTTCTTGCAGAATGGGACAATCATGGGTTTGATGTCCTACAGAGCCATACATGCCACATCGATCTATGTTGCTTCCCCATCCAACACAGCAATTATCCCATTCATTCCTTCAAATGTTAGAGCTCCCCTATTATCAAAATGGTGAATGTTACCTGAAAAATCATGTAACTTAGGCAACACAGTTATTAGCTCAGATGGATAATGCTCATATAACTGGGCTCGCTCCCATTTGGGATATCGGAGACACCATGGTTGATAAGTTATGGCATCAACAAGAAATTTTATTCCTTTCTTTATTGGAGCTAGGAGCAAAATCAACAAGATTAGAAGAGTCAGGAAAATACTGATATCAGAATGCACAGGTGTTATTAATAGGATTAAAAATAAAAAAGAAGAAAAAAAGATAACAGAATCAGAAAAATAGAAAGATAAGTGAATTAAAATAGCAAAGTATCAAAAGATGAATAAAATCAAAAATAGAAGAATAGAAAAATCAAAATAAAAAATAGAATATTACTAAAAAATTGGTGCATGAAAAGAAATAAAAAAATCAAATAGAGAAATTGCAGGATCAAATATGTAGAAAAATCAAAATCAGTTATGCAGAGGAAGTTAGAGTAAGTTATGCAAATTAGGAAATAGAAAACAAGTAGCCATCAGAAAACAAAATCAATCATGTAGAAAAATTAGAGTTAGTGCTTGGCTAAAGGAATAGAAAGTTAGTAATTATCAAAATGCATGTCAAAATACAGTAAGGAAAATGATTATTATGCTACAGCTATTTTTTTTTCTAGTAGTGAAATTCATGCAAAAACTAACACATACTCAGCATGCTATTTTATTATGGGATCCAAATCAAAATAGACAGACCTTAAAAATGACTCTATGACTCAACTGACACAGCAAACTACAGACTCGGGATTCTATTATTACTAAAGTTTGGCACACAAAGACACAAAAGAACTTGTGTCTTCAACAACAACACCAATTTGATAAGAGCGTTTTTAGTCATATTTTGTTTATCAAATAAACTAAAGCTAACTATAGCATAGTAGACCCTAGGTCGAATTCTCTCAAGGACACAATTTGCTCAATTGTGATTTTATGTGAAAACTGAAGTAAAACTGATACTCTCTAGTGTGGAGTGCCGACTCGCTCTCGGTAGAGACTGATCTGATATGGACTGGGAAAAGCCTTATCTTACACGGTCTCGGCTAAGTACAACGGGACGCTCAGAGTCGGATTGACTTTGTCTTAAACTGAAAAGCAGGAAGCAGGGGGATTTGGAGTATGAGTAAGGTAAAATGCAATTAAACTAAAATGCGAATGCAGCTAAGGTAACTACTCTACTACTACTACTACTACTGTGTTCATGTTTTAGTCCAATAATCAAGTCCTTCTGGTTCATTCACTCAGTCCACAGTCCTCATCAACCTTTAATATTCTTATGACGATCGCCAAACATTCGTCCATTGCCATTCCGAGGATTTACACAAACGCCACCTCATGAGTTGGCAGGGATAAAGTCCAGAGTTGATTTTAGGTTCTCAATTAGGTTCTCTAGTTGATTACCTACTATATTAGTTAAACCAGTTTCGATCGGCTTAGCTTAACATTGTTCTCATTGATTCGTGCAATTGGAATGCCACAAGAGAATTAGATTTACGAATACAACAGAGATCAAAAATTAGAAAATACTTATATTATTGGAAACAAATACAAACACAGGGCCTAGATTCGGTGATTCCATCTTCCACGACGATCGCCATGGTCGACGGTGATGGTTCACCACCACTAGCTAGGACAATGACGATCAGGTCCACCATAGTGCGTTCGTAATACAATCGGTCCCCTCTAGCAACCTTCGGCCTCTCAATTCATAACCTGCACTTCCTCAATCGAGAGAAGCACCAATGATAGCACCGTGCACCACCGTAAGCGTAGAAGATGAGAGCGAGAGAATGGAAACAATAAGAGTGGAAAAATATGAATTCCAAGGGCAACAAAAAAGTGCATAACTCCTTCTATATATACACGAGCTATGACCTTCTACTTTTAACGATTCCTAACAAAATTACAACTAAATTGCCTATTCAACCCTTGTGTAACTTGCGCTGCAAGCTTCTCCAAGAGTGACATGGAAGTTGAGCTGGAGTTGAGGGGGATACACCTTTAGGCCACTCTGATGAGTCACAAGTTATACATCTTTTATGGACCTAAGAAGGATGTCACAAGACTATCTTGTGCTTAAGAATGAGGTGTTAGCTGAGATTTATATTATGAACCTAAAAATAGAGAAAATACAAATATGTACTAATTCGAGGATCTTAGCTAACTCCTTTTTTCTTGCAAGATCAGTTGAGATTTTCTCGGGTCTATCATAAGAAGACATGGCCAAGATGAAGTCATCACGGCCAAGACTGACTCCATTTCGGCCAAACTAGATCAGGCCAGTCTTCACGGCCCAGCACCCCAAGTAGGTGCAGTCTAATGAGGAGCAGCCCAAAGACGCTATCCATGTTAGCTATCCAGCTCAAGACCATTTAAGCGCCAACCTAACTGCCACGTCACTTCTAGAGTAGCTTACAATGCAAGATACGCAAGGATAGGATTGGAAATTCCTGTTGTAATTCTATTAGGAATCGCTAGGAGTAGCAAGTCACAGCTCGTGTATATATAGGAGGTGTTGTGCACTTTTTAGGTGTCTTTGAATTCACTCTCAAAAACACTCCCATTATATCCATTTCTTCACTCTCGTTCTCTCCGTTTATGGTGGTGCACGGTTCTACGTTGGTGTTTCTCTCGATCGAGGAAATGCAGGTCTGAGAATGGGAAGCCGAAGTTTGTCAGAGGGGACTGATTGGGGTTTCCAACACACTCTGGTGAATCTGATCCTCAGCGCTCAGTCTATTGGAGGTGAACCATCACCATCAACCATGGCGATAATCGTGGAAGATGGATCCACTTGAATTCAGACCACTGTGTTTGTACTCTATTTTTTGTTAATCAATTTCATTCTGCATTTCTTATTTCCATTCCCTTCCTCTCCTTTATTTCATGATTTTATCCGCGATTGCAATTGAATTGTGAACAATGTTAAGCTAAGTCGATCGGAATTGGTTTAACTAATTCAGTAGGTAATCATTTGACGATTGCTAATTGAGAACCTAAAATCAGCTCTAAACTTAATCCTTGCCAACTGATGAGGTAGCGATTGTGTAATTCCTCGGTGTGGCAATGGACGAACCTTTTGCGATTGCCATACGACTTCCCAAGGCTGATATGGACTGAGAACTGGAGTGCAGAATTTGGACTGGACTTGGACTAATAGGACTGAACATGAACACAGTTATGTCATAATAATAATAATAGTGAAACCAGTAGCGTTAGTGTATGTTTACTGCATTCATAGTTTAGTTTATTTCCTGCCTTACCTGCATTCCAATCCTTACTTTTACTGGTTTTCAGTTCGAGACAAAGATAGTCCATCTCTGTAGTGTCTGTCTGCACTCAGCCGAAACCAAGTCGAATAGGTCTCTATAGAGATCATACCGTCTTAGTCTCTACCGAGAGCGACTCGGCCAGTGGCTGAGATAGGTTAGCATTCTACACCTAAGATTCTACATCATTTCACATCACACTGAGTCATAATTGAACACACTATGTCCTTGAGAAAAATCAACCTAGGGTTGACTATACTATAGTTAGCTTTAGTTATTTGATGCCCGTTATGATGACTAAAATAGAGCTCATCAGATTGGCGCCGTTAGTTATTCTCCCTGGATGGAACAGTGAAAGATTGGTTGTACCTTCAGCCAGTACTTTTCAACACTTGGGGAGACATGAAATGCACATTCTTGGAAAAATTCTTTCCGGCATTCCAAACTGCATCCATGAGAAAGGAGATATGTGGGATATGGCAGCATACAGGAGAGACTTTGCATGAATACTGGGAAAGGTTCAACAAACTTTGTGCCACCTGTCCACACCATCAGATCAACGAATAGTTATTGATCCAGTATTTCTATGAAGAAATATCAATGATGGACAGAAGCATGATAGACGTAGCCAGTGGAGGAGCCTTGATGGATAAAACGCCAATAGCAGCAAGGCATCTGATCTCTAATATGGCAAGCAACATACAACAGTTTAGGATCAGAGGACCAAGTCAAACTCGAATTGTGAATGAAATTGGTGCAGCTTCCAACCAGAGACTGGAGAATCAGCTGACCGAATTGACATCATTGGTGAGACAACTTGTAGTCGGACAACACCAACCAGCCCTGACAGCAGCAAAGGTATGTGGCATATGTACTTCCATGGAGCACCCCATTGATATGTGCCCCACTCTTCAAGAAACAGAGTCAGACCAACTAGAGAACGTTGGAGCCATAGGAGGATTTTAGTATGGGAAACAGTCATATCAGAACCAGCCATTTGATAGCTAGCAACATGGCAAACAGCCATTTCGGCCAGGACCGAATCAAGGAGCCATACACAGCTTAACAATTTGGATCCACACCGTATACCTATCAAAGTAAAGCAGGTTATCAACAGCCGACTCAGTAGTATCAAGCACCTCCTTTCCAATAGAAATTGTAACAGCAACAACAGAGAGTCCCTACCTAAGGCAACTCTCTATCTCTAGAAGACCTAATGAAGCAGCTTGCAACCAGCAACCTGGAGTTCCAGCAATCTGTGAGCTCCGGCAATATGCAGTTCCAACAGAACATGACCGCCACCATCCAAGACCTCAAAACGCAGATTGGGGAGTTAGCTAATACTGTGAGTCAATTACAGTCGGCATGATCCAAGTCACTCTTCGAAGTGGAAAAGAATTACCTCAACCTACACTACAGCAGTTGACGAGATCAGCTGAATCCGACTCTGAGCCAAATGCCTACTTCTAGTCTCGACCAGAGACAACTGTCCCATTTCCATCCATCTCGGACCACCTCGGCAAGAAAGCCAAAGTCAGATGAAGAATTGTTGAAGATGTTCCGAAAGGTGGAAATCAATATTCCACTCCTCGATGCTATTAAACAGGTCCCTAAGTATACAAAATTCCTCAAGGAATTGTGCATATACAAAAGGAGAAAGATAAAGAGGAGCAAGGAAATTGGAGGTGTGGTGTCGGCCCTAACAAGAAATGAAGAAATCATTGCAGGTGCTCCAACCTTGCCAAAGAAATGTAGAGACCCTGGAATCTTTTCTGTCCCATGCACCATCGGCGAATGCACCTTTGCCGATGCCATGTTGGACTTGGGAGCCTCGATCAATCTCATGCCCGCATCAATCTACAGGTCGCTGAATTTTGGTAACTTAGAACCCACAAGGATGACCATTCAACTCGTAAATAGGAGCATTGTCCAACCCTTGGGAAGGAATCCACCCTAATTTTGGGAAGACCTTTCTTGATGATAGCCAGAACAAAGATTGATATGCATGCTGGGATGCTCTCGATGGAATTCGGTGACACTCTGGTGCAATTCAACATTTTAGAAGCAATGAAGCACCCCACTGAAGACCACTCCCTCTTTGGCATCAATTTACTTGATGATATAGTTGAAGAATACCTTCAACTAAACAACAGTAATGAAGACATTGAGAAGTTTGCTGGAGGCACTGATGAGATCAGCTACCTAGGGGTCACAAATGAAGAGGCCGACCATAAGGAAGTACAAGACCTTCCCAACTCTGAGGACAACCATAGCAATATTGCTGACTTGGACTTTGAAGTTGAATTTTCTGAATTGCTAGACCAAGTCTACAACCAAGAACACTCAGAGTGTACAAAGGATGCAACAATCATAGTCACCGAAACTAAAGAGTCCCCCCTTGCACAATTGGCGACCATTTTCACCACCAAGATCAAGTCGGTCTTAGAAGGCCGATTCGAGGATGAGATAAAAGTCAACTCGGCCAAAAAGTCAAATAGCAAGGCCGATACGCTTGTCGAGACCATTTCAGCCAGTAAAAACCAGACTCAGGCTAGAGTAGAGATTAAAGTTCCATTCGGACCCGACTTTAAAGCAACACAAGAAGCCAATGCCGACTTCAATCCAATAAGAACCAAAGTCACCAAGTCGAGCTGGCCGAAGTAGCCAAAGGCCGAAATCATCTCGGCACACCTGGTGCCGAGTCAAAATCAAGTCGGCCAGTCGGATCCAAGCCTAGTAACTAAAAAATCTCCATTACTACCACCACCCAAGGAACTGAAACCATTGCCGAGCTACCTGAAGTATGCCTACTTGGACAAGGAACAACATCTCCCAGTTATCATTGCCAACAATCTCCACCAGGAGCAAGTAGATACGTTGCTAGAGGTCCTCAAGCAACATAAGAAGGCAATAGGGTGGAAGCTAGCAAACCTTCCTAGCATAAACCCCTCCATTTGTATGCACAGAATCTTGATGGAGGAGGAAGTGAAGCCCATAAGGCAACAACAAAGAAGACTAAATCCAACACTCTTGGAAGTGGTTAAAAAGGAAGTCAACAAACTCCTTGCTATAGGGATCATCTACCCCATTTCGGATAGCCAATGGGTGAGCCTTGTGCAAGTGGTGCCAAAGAAGTTTGGGATGACTGTTATGAAAAACCAGCAAGATGAGCTAGTACCAACAAGGATTCAGAATAGTTGGCGAGTCTGCATTGACTATAGACGTTTAAACTAGACAACTTGTAAGGATCACTTTCATCTACCTTTCATTGACCAAATGCTCGAAAAACTAGAAGGGAAATCCCATTACTGCTTTTTGGACGGATTATCAAGGTACATGCAAATTCATATTACACCTGAAGACCAGCATAAAACGACCTTCACTTGCCCATTTGGTACCTTTGCGTACACCTGCATGCCATTTGGCCTATGCAATGCACATAGTACATTCCAACGTTGCATGACAAGTGTTTATGGATGACTTCACGATGTACGCTGACTCATTTGAAGCATGCCTGAGTAATCTATCTAAGGTGTTAAAGAGATGTATGGACACGAATCTTGTGCTCAATTTTGAAAAATGTCATTTCATGGTGATCGAGGGAATAGTGTTGGGACATCTGGTCTCAAACAAAGGCATTGAGGTGGACAAAGCAAAGATAGATGTTATCACCTCCCTTCCAAACCCCGCTTCTGTATGGGAAGTTCGCTCATTTTTAGGACATGCAGGCTCCTATAGAAGATTTATCAAGAACTTCAGCACACTAGTCTTGCCTCTGTCCAAACTACTACAAAAGGATGTGGAATTCAACTTTGATCAACCCTGTATTGAAGCATTTCAGGAACTGAAGAACAAACTCACATCCGCCCCTATTTTGCAAGCACCAAACTGAGACCTACCATTCGAATTGATGTGTGATGCATCCAACTCGGCATTAGGAGCTATTCTCGGCCAGAGAGCTAGAGTCGGCCAACCAGTGCATGTGATTGCCTATGCATCCAGAACTATAGATCCGACCCAGCAAAACTACCCAACAATTGAGAAGGAACTTTTGGCAATCGTATTTGCCTTAGACAAATTCCGCTCTTACCTTCTCGGTTCCAAGATAATTGTGTTCTCTGACCAGGCTGCCTTGAGATATTTGTTGAAGAAGCCTGATGCTAAGCCAAGACTGATCAGGTGGATGCTTCTTCTCCAAGAATTCAACTTGGATATCAGGGGTAAGAAAGGTGCTTTGAATTTTGTGGCAGATCACCTAAGCAGGATTGAAAGAGAAAGCGGACCAATGGCCATCCGAGACGAATTCCCTGATGAACAGTTGCTACACATTAAAGCATCCACACCATGGTTTGCCGACATCTGCAACTACGTGGCAACAACTCATTTTCCACTAGAGGCATCTCGGGCCCATAAGGATAAAATCCAAAGCGATGCCAAGTACTACATTTGGGATGATCCCTAGCTTTGGAGAATCTGCAGTGACAAGGTCATCCGTAGGTGCATTCCTGATGTCGAGATCAATTCGGTCCTCCAGTTCTGCTACTCAGCACCTAGAGGCGGCCATTATGGATTAACTCGGACTACCAGGAAAGTGTTAGACTGTGGCCATTACTGACCAACTATCTTTAGAGACACGCATAAATTCGTCTCCACCTGCGAAAAGTGCCAAAAGGTAGGATTGGCCATGAACCGAAGGCATGAAATGCACTAGCAACCCATCTAGTTTTGTGAAAATTTCGATGTCTGGGGAATAGATTTCATGGGGCCATTCCTAGTCTCCAATGGTTACTCATACATTCTTCTAGTCATAGATTATGTATCAAGATGGGTAGAGGCCATTGCCACCAGAACCAATGACGCAAGGGTGGTTGTGGACTTCCTAAAGTCCAATATTTTCTACAGGTTTGGTGTGCCAAAAGCGCTCATAAGTAACCAAGGTAGTCACTTCTGTAATAGAGCCATGGCCTCTCTTCTTCAAATATATTGGGTAGCACACAGAATTTCTACAGCTTACCACCCCCAGACAAATGGCCAAGCATAAGTCTTTAATAGCGAAATCAAGAAAATGCTGCAAAAGATGACCAACCCCAGCAAGAAGGACTGGAGCCGTCTCCTTGAGGACGCTCTTTGGGCACACAGAACCGCATACCGAACGCTGCTAGGGATGTCTCCCTAACAGATCGTCTTCGGTAAGACCTCTCACCTTCCTATTGAACTTGAGCACAAAGCTTACTGGGCTGTCAAGCAGTGCAATTTGGCCTACGACAAAGCGGGAGAGCAACGGAATTTCCAACTACAAGAACTTGACGATCTTCGCTTGGAAGCATACGAAAATTCTAGGATATACAAGCAAAAAGTCAAGAAATTTCATGACCAGAAGATCCTGAGGAAAGATTTTCATGTTGGCCAAAAAGTCTTGTTGTTCAATTCAAGACTCAAGCTCATAACAGGTAAGCTTCTTACCAGATGGGATGGACCTTTTGTCATCACTAACATATTTCCCAATGGTGATGTACAATTGCAAGATGAACATAGCAGCAGCACCTTCCAAGTCAATGGGCATCAGGTCAAGCCATTCCACGAAGGTCGAACACCAATTACTCATGACATGGAGATCATCTCGTTGATGGAACCAACTCCACCAGATGGAACTACCTTAGCCGACCCTGCCTCGCATTGAGGACAATGAAGATTTTAAGTGTGGGAGGGTACTGTTGTAGTTATGTGAACATCATGTTTTTATTCTCGAACTCTTTTGTTTTGTTTTGTTTTGACCCGGTTTTGACCTTTTGTCAAATTTTTCATCTGTTTTCAGTAAAATTTGTCCAAGCCAAATCCATTCCGGCTCTGTGCCATCTTGGCTGGGTCCGGAGTGACTTCGGCCTGGTAGGATTTCAATTCTGTCATTTTGTTTATGATAATTTTCCTCCTAAGCAGAATTCCAAATTGGACTGTCGAAAAAAAATGTTTTGAAAAGAAATTCGAATTGACTTCTAGAAGTTTGAAAAAGACAGGAGAAAGTAATTCTACAACTATGGCAAGAGATTTCTCTAGCTTGAAGGGAATGAAACTTTTGTACTCTAGACAGTGATTGACTAAGAAACTGAAAAGGAAAACCTGTTGTGACAAAGCAAAATAACCCGTGTGAGATTTTGAGCCTTCGTAAATATTCATGGCCTACATCTTGCCATTCTCCTTGTTCTTGTGTGATTTTTGCATTCATGATTAACTGTGTATTCGACATTTTGCCATTAACTCTCTAGATACAGTTGTTCTCACATGTAGGAATGACATGATCTAGGCTATATTTCTTAGGAGCCCTGAGCCAATTAAAGCCTACCTGAAGGAAGTTGTCTCCCTTGTTTACCCCCATTGAGTCGCATAACCGTTCTTTCTTACAGCTCATTACAAGCCAAAGCCAGAAAACCATGAATCAACCTCACCCTCAGGAAGTAGAGGAGCTTTGGAATCGTTTTGGGAGTAAGTCATTATCAAGTGTGGGGGAGTCTCCAGGAAGCAAAATCTATTCAGCATCCTCTAAAGGCTCAAAAAATGCGAAGGAAAAAAAGAAGCGAGTGAAGGAAAGAAAAAGAAAAAGTGGAAGCAGCAGCTGAAAAATCTAAGCTGAATCAAACAAAGAAAGAAAATAGCAAGCTGTATGAATATCAAGAAAATAAATAAATAAATAAAATAAATATATGTACATATATATATGTATAATAAGAAAAAGAAAGGAAGTGAGTTGGCAACAACAAAGGAGGAAATGATAGCATCCTGGGTTATCCCTCATGCTGATGAAGCTTACTCTCCATTGCTCCTCTCTTCCCCATGGGTCCTAAAGTTAGTTTCTATATTTTATCCTACCCGTGATCCCAGCCTTACTACAAGCTGAAAAAGAAGTCCTAGTGATCATAACTGCGTGTGTTTTTACAGGTGTAAGAAGAGAGCTTTGTGAAAGTATGGTAATATTAGTTCCATGAAAGTTGAGTATAAATACAAACCCAAACACGTGAGAAGTGGGGGAGTTATTTGCCTAAATGAGAGCTCTATCACTCTTGGTTACCTTCTCCTGTTTGTAGGTCATGAACTTCCCTTGAGCATGGAAGAAGTTATTTTTCCTAAGTGTGCAAAAGGTTAAGTGTGGGGGTTTGATGAGTCACAAGTTATATATCTTTTATGGACCTAAGAAGGATGTCACAAGACTATCTTGTGCTTAAGAATGGAGTGTTAGCTGAGATTCATATTATGGACCTAAAAATAGAGAAAATAAAAATATGTGCTAATTCAAGGATCTTAGCTAACTCTTCTTTTCTTGCAGGATCAGCCGAGATGTTCTCGGGTCCATCATAAGAAGACTCAGCCAAGATGAAGTCATCTCGACCAAGACCGACTCCATTTTGGCCAAACCAGATCAGGCCAATCTTCACGGCCCAGCACCCCAAGTAGGTGCAGTCCAATAAGGAGCAGCCCAAAGACGCTATCCACGTCAGTTGTCCAGCTCAGGACCACTTCAGCTCCAGCTCAACTGCTACGTCACTTCTAGAGTAGCTTACAACACAAGATACGCAAGGAGAGGATTGGCAATTCATGTTGTAATTTTGTTAGGAATCGCTAGGAGTAGCAAGTCATAGCTCGTGTATATATATGAGGAGCTGTGCACTTTTTAGGTGTCTTTGAATTCATTCTCAAAACACTACCATTATATCTATTTCTTCTCTCTCGTTTTAATCAATTGTACAACCATTATAGCCCCTAGTAATCGTGGCCAACAAAATTCAAGTTGAACTAGAAGAAAGGTTGTTGCAAGACTTGAAGAAGCTGGGAGATTTCTATGAGCACCTCGTCAAGCATTCCACTTTGAGATTCCTATTGAAGAAGCCACTAGAGGATGTAGCATTAGAATTTTAAGATGGATGGGGCTCCCGCAAGTAACTACATATAGAATCAAAGCAAAGATGTTGGATGCAAAATTTTGCACATTTTTTCCACCTTGAGAGAGGAGTTAAAGGAGTTTTTATTTCATCTCCTTCCTTTGTAGTTATTGCTTATGTTCTCTTTGTCTTGTGTTCCTATATGCTTATATTAAGGACAATGCTCATTTTAAGTATGTGTGTGTGTAAGGGGGGGGGTATTTTAGTACTATTTTACTATTTTACTGTTTTCTATTTCTACCGTAATTCAATTGCTGTTGTGTTTTGTTGTTCTACTACTGCTGTTGTTCTTGCAAATAATTTGGTTGTTTTTTGTTTCTGTTTTCTATAGTTTTTGTAACAATTCTGTTTTTTATTTTTTCTATTGATAATTCTGTTTTCTGTTTTTACTATTTTCTTGTTTTAGATTTTATTGTTGTTTTTGCTAGTTTTGCTAGAAAAAAAATATTTTGCAGTTTTTAGTACTTTTTAGTGGATTTCTAGGTTATGTACATTGTGAATAGTTGCATCATTCTTGATTGAATGGTTTCACAAATTGATATGAAGCCAATTTTCTTCTTTAGTGTAATCAGTGGCTAGGAAATTAAAGCTTGAATTTGTTGATAAAGCATTTTTATCCTTGCGAGATTTTGAGTCTTGTATGTTGATGACTTGCATCTTGTCATTCTCTTCTTTCTTGTATGATTTGCACATGTGCTGTTAGTTACCCTAGGTTTTTTATTAGACCTTCTTTCTTTATAGCACTAGCCAAACGAACTTACCTTGCAATTAAATCCCTTACTTACCCCTTTAAGCCTATGTAATACTTCCATTGGTACTATAGCTCATTAGAAGCCTTGAAGTAGAAAAACATGATCACCTTAACCTTAAGGGTTAAAGGAGATTTGGAATTCTTTTGGGAATGAGTTGTAAATAAGTGTAGTGGGTGATGCCCTGAGGCTTTGCAAGTGACACCTTGATAGTTTGGCTTGTGCAAGTGGTAATTGTTGTGTTGGATTGATTTGTTTTTGAAACAAAAATGTAGAGAAAGAAATGCATTAAAGAAAGAAAAATGAAACAAAAAGATTGAAAAAAATGCAACAGAAGATTCTAGTGATACAAAAAAAAGAGAACTGAAATTGAAATAGAAAGAAAGAAAAAAGAAAGAAAATGAAACAAAGTGGACACATATTTGTCTTGCAATATTTTGCATTGTTTTTGGTGTCTTGTATTGTTTTGGAGATAGTCTTCATGTTACTTAACTTATTCCCTATTGCTCCTCTTCCCTCTTTGGTTGTGTAAGCTTAAATCACTTTTCATATCCTACCTTGTTCTTGGTTACATTATAACCTTAATAATAGAGTTTTTGATTATTTTTTTGCATGTGTTTCAATTTGTAGAAATTGGAGGCTAGTCAAAGAATGATAGTTCTAGTTAGCATAGGGTACTTGAGTGTAAACCCAAACCTAAACACTTGCATTCTTTAATTGCTATTGCTTATTGTTTCCAATAGATGTGAGAAGTAAATTCATAGATTGTTGTGTATGCTTGATACTAGGATGCTTGCACTCTTATTCTTTTTATACACTAAAGGATTCATTGAAAAGTGTTGCACTTTATTTATACTTGCTTTAGTCCATTTCCTTTTGCTTTAGAATCTTTTAATTGATTTTACTTGGAGTGCAAAAGTTCAAGATTGGGGAAATTGATAGATCACCTTTGAAATACTTAATAGCGTTGAACAATTTTATATCTTTTATGGTTAATATTAACACATTTATTGAGTCTTGGGTTATTGATACATGCTACCAAATTAGACACTCTTGGTGACTATGAAAAGATAAGACAAAGATCTACAACTTTTATCTTTCCGACTTAACCCAATTCAACCCTCTTTAGTCTCAAAAGTACGTGCGAAGTTGCAACTTCTATACCTACTCTATTGGGCCTTTCTTTGTATATTCTGGCCTAATTTTGGAATTTTTGTTAGTGGCCCTTTGGACTGCAAAATCCTTGTTCCAAAGCACCTTACTTAGAACTCTAAGCATGTATTAGTTAGTTTTGGTTTGTTAGAGTTAGCTTTAGTTGGTTAGAATTTAGTTAATTAGTTTAAGAGACTTTTCACACTTGGCTTTAGTGGTTTCTTGGATTACAAGGTTTCACGATTGTGCTTTGGTTTGTGTTTTTGAATTATCCTTATGCAAATTCTACTATGCCACTTTTTTCTTCCAATTCTTCACTCGTTTTCATAATTATGATTTTGCTTGGATTGTGCTAGGTTTGGTAATCAATTGACCAGCTATATCAATCAATTAAGTGATTGAATCGATGCCAATTAGGGACTGTGATTGTGATCACAATTTGTATGGATGAATGTTAGATGATTCTTTAATAAATCTTAGGTTGATATAAATTTACACTCTTATTAGAAATATGATAACAAAACTGAATGATTGAATCCTTGGATTAGTGTTCTATAATTCAGTTGCATTCTATTTTCTCTACATTTTGCAACCATATAATTCTAGTTTTTATGTTTCTATCATATGCATACAAATTGACACACCTAAATATTTGATTCTCTACTTAGCTAGCAAGTTCTCCAAGAACTCATCAAGAAACCACGCAAAACAAGACTACCAAGAAAGGAATAAAATGAAAATATAGTAGAGAAAAGGAATGGATTTGCCACTAGCTCAAGGAGCTAGATAAGAGTAGTGGGATTTTCTATGAGCATCATGGATGCTTGATGAGAATGAAGATTTCTTGGACAATCCAAAAGGGAGAGAACACTTTCACAAGTTCAAAGGCATGTATATTTCACTAATGGAAAATGAACAAAAGTTTCTGGAACATAAGTACAAAGGGTGTTTTTATGCATGATTAGTAGAACACTAATCATTCTTAAGGCCCCCTATGAGAAGGCCCAAGCAGCAAGGCCCAAAAACACAAGTTAACCTTGGTTTTGCTTTAGTAACCGAATTTGGTAATTAGCAACCGAAATTGGCATTGTGTCCAATTTAGCAACCAAAATTGGAGATGACTTATCTAAGTAGGAATTGGCTTTTGGAAAGCGACCTCTATAACATCCTAAAATTTATTTAATTATTTTTAGAAATAAATTTCATTATTATTATTATCAATTTTATTTTAATTATTAATTGTTGTAGGAAATTATTATATTAAATAATTGTATTTTGAAACTGAAATGTTATTATTATTATTATTATTCTTAATGATGGGAGAAAATTAATTTAGTACTTAAATATTTATATTTAATTTTATTTTAATAGAGGAGTTAGTGGTTTTATAAACTGTTGAGACATTAATCTGAATTATTTTTATTTATTAATTTAATTAATTAAATTAATGGGGGGTTGACAGGCGGGTCAGGATTGACCCGACCTAGTTAGAATAATAGGCAGGGGGTAATCAGTCCACCCTAATTTGTGTTTTGCGCATCAGACGACCAAACCTAGAGGAGAGAGAACACATATCTACAGGGAGGAGGAGCTAGGGTTTTCAAATCGTCCCAGAGCTGCATCAGATCATCACTGTTCTTCGCAACTGAGGTACGGGGGAGATGGGTGGCCATATGTGAATCTGGGGTGTACGGGTAGTGAGGGCAATCCCTAAGTCTCTCTAGGATCTAAATTCTCAAATTTGTATGGTTATTATATTCTAAAAATGTTTTAATAGATAGAAAAGATTCATCAATGTGTACCATGGTTTTGGTTGAGTTAATTGATAATGTAATCGGTTACCTTTAGTGTGAAGGAAAACCTCTAGAGCGAATCCTAAAGGAACAAGAAGAACGACTTTGATGAACATGTTTTCTTCATTATGCTTCCAAATATGTAGGAATATCAATTCTATCTCACTATTTGGGTTTCATTTATATAAGAAAGAGCAGTAGAGTCTTCCCTAGGGCCCTTATTAATAATTGTTATTGTATGGTGTCTTGTGGCAATTGAAGGGGAATTAAATTCTTGGATTAACATTTTGCCTTAATGTGATTTTCGTTTGAAATTGTATGGTTAATCGTGTTAATTACTTGATTCTTGTGGTTGTTTATGCTTTTCATGGTTGAGGTTCAATTTGGGACTCTGGTGTAATGGTGAAATTGGGTGGAATTCAATGTTGTTTTATGTGCGTTTCTATGCGTTCTTATAAATGATTTATGGTAATGATGGCTAAATTGATATGATTTTGGCATGATTGTGGACTGTGTGAATGATGTATGAATCATGAGAATGAGAATGTGGATGAGAATGCATTAAGCATGGACATGAAATGCATGAGATACATGAAAAGCCAGATGTGGCTACAACACCCTGGCTATATGTGGTGTTTAACAGGGGTCCCTGGCCAAAAGTGGTGTTTAATAGGGTGGACTAATGATAGGGGACATTCATATGCATGGGCCATAAGTGGTGTTTAACCATGCTACACGCCGACCATAGGTGGTGTTTTACGGTTGTGTAGAATGTCTTCGAACAGGCCATAGGTGGTGTTTAATTGTGCGACGCACCGGCCATATGGGGTGTTTAACGGTGTGGCCATCATTAGTGATAACTAAGGGGATTGAGGAGGTCCACCCATGGTGTGGAGTTCCAAATCGAGACTCTTAGGAGTGGTGATAAGAATATGCATTGTGTGAGCATGTGCATTTTGTAAACATGAATGGAATGTGATTGATTTTGAATGTAATGGAATGTGTGATTGATATATGAATAGTTGTTAACTGTTAGTAATTGGGTACGGTAATGGGTGGGATTTGGTGAACTATCTGCATTTATATATGATTGAATGCTATTTCTCACCGTACTCTCTTGTGGTTTTTTAGGTAATGTTGAGGGCACTTATGGTGCCGAGTTTTTGAAAGGGGGTCTTGCTCGATTAGTTTAACATTGGGGCTTTGGAATTTAGAATAGTTGTTCTATGTCTTTTGTTGTTTGAAGAGCTTATTTTGAAGATGATAATGACTGTATTTTTCAATTATAATATTTAGATTTAAAATCTTCTCGAAAACTTTGTACCTACTTGTTTAATGACCATGTGAACCTTTTATCCTTAATACGAATTGTGTTTCTTTTGTTTTATCTATTACCTTGTCTTCCTTTTTATTTACTTGATTATTTTAATTTTAGTATTCGGGGTAGAAGGGTGTCACAACCTCGGCCTAGGGCTATCTTATCCTACATGATTGTATTGAAAAATACAAAGAAAGTACACGAAAGGTGGCCTTCTTGGCCTTCCTCTTGATCTGTAAGGGTGGTCAACTCTTGTTGCACTTCCTTTTGGATCCTCCTTAACCTACCCCTAGTGATAGGCCCTTCAAGTGTAGGGGTTTCCCTTTTTATATATGCATCACAACCCCCCCCTTTTTTTGCATTTCAATTTGATTAGAGTTCATTAAGATTAGCCATTAAAAGATTGTTCTTGAGATATTCGACCTAGGTTAATCCATACACTACAAATATAAGGCAAATCTAGTGGTTTTGATAGTGCTTTGACACCAATATCAATTACCCATGGGACAAAGACCATTTTGGTCATGTTTTCCTAGCTAGTGCCATTTAGTCGCTATTTTCGTCCTAACACGTGTAACTATTTTAGTTGCTATGCTGAGAAGCTTTTTTTGCTTGCTTTAAGATTCAGTTAAGTGATCTTAATTAGGATTAGGGGACTTTAAGTAGGATTTAGGAAAGGCTATATAAGCCTTTTCTGTAATTAGCTTAATCACTTTTGAATAAATTTGAATTGTGTTTTACACTTTGAGAGCATTTTCTCCATTCTCAATTTGAACTAAAAACCTAATTCTCATCAAGCTTCCATGATGCTTGTGGAAAATCATGATAATCTCTTATCTAATTCTAAGAATTAGTGGTGAGTCATTCCTTCTTCTTCATCCATTTTCTACTTTTCTTATTCTTTATTTTTGGTTCTTAATTTCCTTTCTAATTTTTTGTCATACTTGAAGTTAGGTCTTAGTTATAGATCCTAGGGTGCATCATGCAAGACCCATGTCAGTTACACCATATAGGATGGCACTTGTCGAGTTGATTAAGTGGAAGAGTTGTTGGAGAAGTGGATGATAAAACCAAGTGTTTCCCTCTTGAGGAGCACCAATGTTGTTAGTGAAGAAGAAGGATGGTGGATCGTGGCTATTTGTGGACTATCACTAGTTGAATATGCTAACAAATAAGAATAAGTACTTGTTGCCGAGGTTAAAGAATTTAATGGACTAGTTGAGAGGATCTAAAGCTTTCTCCAAGATCGACCTTCGATCTTGGTATCACTTAAAGGATAATGATATGTACAAGACCATTTTTTGGACTTAATATAAGCATTGTTAGTATTAACATGCTTTTTCTATTTGTGGAAAATGAACCATGTGTTTGATGATTTTTCTTGGAAAATTATGCTAGAAATTGTGTAGAAGTTGCCAAAAATATTGTAGACCAACAGTTTGTGAAGAAAAGAGCTTGAGAGAAAAAAAGAAAAGAGTATTCAAGTGGTTGAAATATTGCAATACAAGCAAAGCATAGCTACATAAATACAAAAGTAAGGAAGAAAAATAAAAAGTTATTTGAAGGTCCAAAGGCAACACAAGTTACACCTAAATTCTAGGAAACTAATATACTATTTTTTATGCATTAATTTTGGTTCACTGTTAAACTCCGTGAATGTTTATATTTACAATTATTTCCCATACATTTAATGTTTGTCTTTAGTCTTCTTGAGTCTTCTTACACGTCTTTATTAAATTACTTTTACTTTTAGCTTCCTTTTTCTTGCTTATCAATTTATTTAGCTTCTATAATTTTTTATTTGAGTTCTCTTTGCTTGTTTTTTTCAAGAGCTTGTTTAGATTTGCTTGGCTTTCACTTACACAAGGTGTCAATGCTAAAGTTGAGGTTCTAAGTAGAGAAAGAAATATATTGAAGGAGAAATGAGTTCTCGGTCTTCCATAGGGGGAGGCATGGTAAAAGAGGAGAGGAGCAAAGGAGGGAAAGAGATAAATATGGCCAAGTGCAAAATCGCTCAATTCTTACGAAATTGCAAACCTTTGTATGTAGATTAGGAGCACAAGGTGGAGAAAATTCTAGGATTCTTTAATCTCCATGGCCAAATTTTGGTGAGGCTTGTCACCCTTGAATTTGGTGAGTATGTCTTGGTATGGTGAACTCAAATGTTAGAGGATATAAGGAGGGGAGTTAAAGATCCTTGTGAGGATTGGGTCATCTTAAAGAGTTTTGTGAGAGAAAGATTTGTTGTACCTTCTTGCACTAACAACTTGCACAATAAATTACAAAGGTTATACCAAGGATCTAGGAGTGTAGAAGAGTACCACAAAGAAATGAAAATGGATGTAATGATGACTCAAATTATGGAGTTGCAACACTATGGCACCCTAGATAATACTGTCGAAACACTATCAAAATCACTAGATTTCACTTAATTTTGCAATGTAGTGACCAACCTAGATCGAATATCTCAAGGACACAATCATGCAATGCTTACTCAAGTTGAACTGAAATCAAATTAAATGCTAAAGGGTGGGTTTGTATGTAAACAAAATCATGCAGAAAATTGATTTATGCATAAAAAAATGAAAAATAAAAAGCAAAATTGAACTAAAATGAATTATGTAACACCAATCCAAGGATTCAATCATGCAGTTATGTTTTCATAGTTCTAATAAGGGTGCAAATTCATATCAACCCAAGATTCGTTAAATAATCATCTAACATTCATTCATACAAATTGAGATCATAATTGAAATCCCTAATTAGCATGTATTCAAGAACATAATTGGTTATTTTAGGTGATCAATCGATTACCTAACATAGCACAATCCAAAACTTCAAGTGAAATCATAATCATGAAAACAGGTCAAAAATTGGAAATGAATGTACATAATAGAATTTGCATAAGGAAAGATTCAAGAACTCAAATTGAACTACAATCCTGAAACCTTGAATTGATGAGATAGCTTAGCCTCCATGGCAATTGTCATAGAAAATACAATACCGTACAAAGCAAGAACGAATATTTGTGAAGAGAGGAAACTTGCAATCCAAAAACTTCCTAAACTCCAATTGTGAAAGGTCCCAAAAATTGTCTAACTACCTTCTAACTCCTACTAACTAATTAACTACTAATTATTACATACTTTGAATGCCAAAGAAGGTGGTCTAGGCTAGATGAATTCATAGTCCAAAGGCCCACAAACCAAGGTCCAAAAATTGGGCTAGAATATACAAAGAAAGGCCCAACATAATGGGCATATAAGCCACAACTTCATGTAGACTTTTGACACTAAAGATAGTCAAACTAGGTTGAACCTAAAAGATAGAGCTTGTAGACCTTTGTCTTAGATTGCCAAGGTTACCAAGATTATCCAATTTGAAGGTATGTATCTCCAGATATGGCCTAGACAAGATAGCAACATCATAATGAGAATTAAGTCCGAAGATAAGCAAAGATTAGCAACTAAACCCAATTAATTTCCGTAACCCAAGAATAAAAAATGTGTCAATATTAGCCATAAAATAATGTCAAATATATCCAACATAAGTTACTATTAAATGCCTCAAAAATGCTCTATCAACACCCTAGGTAAGTTGGTCCATCAAGCCACCAAGGTAGAGATTCAAATTAGCAGGAGGAGTACATCTAGAAAGACCTATGTTGGTACGAGTGGTTAAAAGGGAAAAAAGGGAGAAGGAGAAGGCTAAAAGAGAGAAAAGCCCTAAGAAGGGGAGTGATTCCTCTTTAAGCCAAAAGGAAACAACCTCTACCCATACACCTATGGCTCTTGGGACTAATAACATTAAGTGGTTCAAGTGCCTAGGCAAGGGACACACACCTTTTTAATGCCCACAATAGGAGATTTATAAATGTAAAGGATGATGGGTGATAAGTCATATTTTATACACTTCACAAGGGCTTAAGATGGGTATTATTAAGACTGTTTAGTGATTAAGAGTCCTGTCTTAGTTAAGATTCGAATTATGAGCCTGGAAATAGGAAAAATATAAATTTGTGCTAAAATGAGGATTTTAACTAATAAAAGATTTGACTTGTTTTATAGGCCCAAAAGTCGAGAGTATCTCGGCCCAAAAAGAGCATCTTGGCCCAGAAGAAGTGGTCCCGGCCAACACTAATATCAGCGGCAAAAATCACTCCAACAAACAAGGAACAACATGTGATTATAGGAAGAGTAAATTAGGAATATGTAATTTGGGTAACTTAGCAAGAAATCTGTTACAATCAAGGAAATATGTGATTCAGGTAACTCAGCAAGAAATCTGTTAAAATCAGGAAAATATGTAATTCAGGTAACTGAGCAAGAAATCTGCTGGGATTGAGGAATTAGCGATTCTATAGGATTAGATTTAGATTTAGTCAGCTTGTGTATAAATAGGGCACACTAGGCCACGTCTTAGGTGTGGAAAAAAATAGTGGAATTCTAGATCTAGCACAGTCAGCAATTGCAAAACATTCCAAGCTAGCACGGTGGTACACGACGCTTCAGTAAGGTGTCTCTCTCGATCGAGGAGGTACAGGATCAGGATTTGGGAAGCTGGAAGCCGTCGGAGGTGATCGCTCGGTATAGCCGACGCACTCCGGTGGACGGAAACCTCAACGTCTGGCCATCACTAGTGCACCACTACCGTCATTCCAAGGCGATCGTCGTGGAAGACGAACTCTCTAGAGAACGCTGAATTTCTCACCTTTGTACTCAATTCTAATTTCAATATTATAACTGGTTTGCAATTCTATCTCTCGATTATAATTCCTATGCTTTAATCTGCTTGTAACTTTTCCGTGACACATTGTTAGGAGTAGATCACATTAGACTAGGACCGATTGGAACTAGTTTAATAATCTGATTAGGTAGAAAAACTAAAACCAACCAAGTACATACTCCCTGCCAACTGATGAGGTAGCGATTGTGTAAATCCTCAGTAAGGCAATGGACAAATGTTCGACGATTGTCGTAAGAATCTAAGGTTGATTCGGAGTATAATCCTAAGTAAGAAAGACAAACTGTTATGTGTTGATTCTTGAATTAGTACAGTAAGTTAGTATAGATTAGTATAATTTACTTTTTGCAATTAGTTTATTTTCTGCATTTAAAACTCAAACCCCCCTATTTACTGCTTTTTGATGATGAGCGTTTTTACAGTCGTTTTACGCGCTTATCAAATAACTAAAGCTAACTATAGTATAGCTAACCCTAGGTCATTCTTCTCAAGGACACAGTGTGTTCAGTTGTGAATTGGTGTGATGCGAACAGTAGTTGAATCTAAGTGTAAGATACCGACTCGTCTCGGCAATGGACGAGTTGTTCTCAACAGAGACTGAACCGAGTCGGTCTCAATAGAGACAATCCGGCTTGGTCTCGGTTGAGTGCAGACAGACGCTATAGAGATGGACTGTCTCTGTCTCAGACTCAGAAAGCAGTAAACACGGGGGGTTGAAATGCAATTGGAATCAAAACAGAAGCTAACTATAATCAAAATGCAATTACGTTACTCCTGATGCCAGTACTGTTACTGTGTTCATGTTTTAGTTCCAATAATCAAGTTCTTTCTGGTTCAGTCATTCCAATTACAATCCTCATCAGCCTCCAGTGTTCTTATGGCAATCGCCAAAGGTTTGTCCCTTACCATACCGAGGAATTACATAATCGCCACCTCATCAGTTGGCAGAGATTAAGTTCAAGCTGATTTTAGATTCTCAATCAACGATCGTTAAGTGATTACCTACTGAATTAGCTAAACCAGTTCCAATCGGCTTAGTTTAGCATTGTTCCGTCACCAGGTGCAATCGCAACACAGTAATTGAACTTAGATTTCAGGAATGCAATGGAGTTCAGAATCAGAAAATGCTCATAATATTTAAAGCAAAATACAAACACAGGGCCTGGATTCGATGATTCCATCTTCCACGACGATCGCCATGGATGACGGCGATGATTCACCTCAACTAGCTAAGACGCTGAGGATCAGGTCCACCAGAGTGCGTTGGTATTCCAATCGGTCTCCTCTGATAACCTTCGGCCTCTCAGTTCTCAGCCTGCATTTCCTCAATCGAGAGAAACGCCATTAACAGCTCTGTGTACCACCGTGAACGGAGGAGAAGAGAATTATGAACGCGGAAAAGGTTTGAATGCCAAAAGCCCCTATTCGTTCAGAGTTCTATCTATTTATACATGAATGGGCACAACTAACGATGCTAACATAATTACATGAACAATTCCTACTCTACCCTTTACTGTGACTTGCGTTGCAAGCTACTCCAGGTAGTGACGTGAAGCTGAGCTGGATCCACGGTGTTTCTGATTGCTAACGTGGAGTTCCACCTAGACCTGCCTGATTGGGCTTTCTGCATAAGTTGAGTCCCGGCCTGGCCGAGAGGTTCTCGGCCTGGGCTTTCGATGGCGGGCTAAGTTTGGCTGAACCTACAATGAGGAGATGGTTAGCTAAAAATCTTGATTAAGCACAGATTGTGTTTTACTTCAAGTTTAGGCCATTAATCTGGATCTTAGCTAACAGTCATCTTTTAAGCTCGTGAGTTGTTCAATGGTGCCCTTCTTAGGTCCACTTAAAATGTGCATTTTATGACTCAATTTAAGGGTGACTTTAGTGAGAGAATTTCCCGTTTGATTTCCTTAAGCTGACTCTACAGAGTCGGCCTCCCTTCATCCCGGTTCAAAGCGCTCATGTAGTCAGGGAGCTACTTCCTTTGGTTCTCATGGGCCTTCATGGTTTCAATTGGTGAAAGGGTGGCCCAAGAGTGATAGAACTTTTACTCATGTGCTCAATTTTCTCGCTTCTCTCAAGTGTCTGGGCTGTGTTTACACTCAGCATTGCATGGGATTGGTGTCACCATATCTTGATAAAGCTCTCCTCTTACACCTGCAAAACACAGCAGTTATGATCACTAGGACTTTTCTGGCTTGTAGCGAGGTTGAGGTTATGGGTCGAATAGATGTAAGAAAACTAGCTTCAGGGCCCACGGGAGGAGAGAAGCAATGGGGAGTGAGTGTAACCAGTATGAGGGCGGTCCCGGTTGCTGTGGTCTCCTTTGATCTTTATTTACTCGCCGTTTTTCATTCTTCCTTTCTTTTACTCATGCAGCTTGCTGATCTTGTTTATTTCAGCTCATTCATTCTAGCTGCCTGTTTTCTATTTTTATGTACTTTCTTTTCTTTTCTTTCATTCCATTTCCTTCTTTCTTTCTTTTCTTCTTCTGAACCTTCAGCTGCTTTTTGGTCGACTTCAGTTCCCTAGACTTCCCCCACACTTGATTCTAACTCACTCCCAAGACGATTCCACGGCTCCTCGGCTTCTCGAGGGTGAGGTAAGAATGGTTTTTCTGGCCTCGGCTTGTGCTGAGCTGCAAGAAAAGTGGTCAATTTAGGCTCAAAAGGGGTGACAAGGGTCAGCTTGTTTATGGACAGCTTTTTTTTTTTTTTTTTTTTTGCTCTGGGCTCATAAGAAATATGGCCTAGATCATTTCATTCCTGCATGTGTAAAACAGTTGTATCCAGAGAGTTAAGGCAAAATTCAGCACACACAATTAACATGCTTGCAAAAATCACTCAGAAAGAAGGGAGATGGCAGAGTGTAAGCCGTCTCTGTTGCAAGGCTCAAATTCTCACGCTGGCTGACTCAGTTCCTTCACTCTGAAGGCTCCCTCTTCCCATTTTCACCATTTAGCACTTGGGACCCAGAGGTTTGGTTCCCTTCAGGCAGAGCAGCTTTTGCTCGGGAATGAAGAGATTCCTTCTACTGGCTTGTCAGACTCTCGGACTCAGCAAGGACTTTCCTCTCTTCTTTTGGACACGTAATTCTGCTAGGATAAGGTCTTTCCGGCAGTGGGACTCTTTTATTAAACACAAACTTAAGCAGAAAAAATACTAATGAGACTTAAAATGGTATGTCAGATATGTAGGAAACGAAATGAAAAAGTTAGAGGGAAATGAAAAAGTTAGAGGGAAATGAAAAAGTTAGAGAAGAGAAGGACTGATATGACGTGAATGATCAGTTCCAAAATGGACAGAACCCCCCCCACACTTAATCTCGGCATTGCCCTCAATGCTTAGATAGGAGGGGTAGGCCAAGTCGGCCTAGGCACTGCCATCTGGAGGAGTCGGCTCCACCAATGAAATGTTCTCTGTGTTCTCTCCCATTGGTACTGGACCTTCGAGGAAAGGTTTGACTTGGTGCCCATTGACCTGAAAGGTGCGGTTGGTCTGTTCTTCTCTTAGCTGCACTGCACCATGGGGAAATATGTCAGTAATAACAAAAGGTCCATCCCATCTGGAGCGAAGCTTACCTGCTATGAGTTTTAATCTGGAATTGAATAGCAACACTTTTTGGCCAATCTGGAGATCTTTCCTCAGGATATTTTGGTCGTGGAACTTTTTTACTTTCTGCTTGTAGATCCTGGCGTTTTCATAGGCTTCCATGCGAAGTTCATCTAATTCTTGAAGTTGGAACTTCCTATGCTCTCCTGCTTGGTCATAAGCCATGTTGCATTGCTTAACAGCCCAGTAAGCTCTATGCTCGAGCTCCACAGGGAGGTGACAGGCTTTCCCGAACACAATTCGATAGGGAGACATCCCTAGCGGTGTTCGATATGCAGTCCTGTGAGCCCATAGAGCATCCTCAAGGAGTCTACTCCAGTCCTTCCTGCTGGGATTGGTCATCTTTTGCAGAATGTGTTTGATTTCCCTGTTAAACACTTCAGCTTGCCCATTTGTCTGGGGGTGATATGCAGTGGCTATCCTGTGTGCTACCCCATATTTTTGAAGAAGGGAGGCCATGGCTCTGTTGCGAAGTGACTCCCTTGGTCACTTGATGGCGCTTTTGGGACACCGAACCTGCAGAAAATATTGGACTTAAGAAAGTCCACTACTACCTTGGCATCATTAGTTCGGTGGGAACGGCTTCTACCCATCTTGATACATAATCGACGGCAAGCAGGATGTATGAATATCCATTGGAGATTGGGAATGGCCCCATAAAATCGATACCCCAAACGTCAAAGACTTCACAAAACAGGATGGGTTGTTGGGGCATTTCATGTCTTTGGTTCAAGGCCATTCCTGCTTTCGACATCATCGCAGGAGGAGGCGAATTGATGAGCGTCTCACGAAAATAGAAGGCCAATAAAGGCCATAATCAAGCACTTTCCTGGCAGTCCGAGATGAGCCATAGTAGCTCCTCCAGGGGCCGAATGGCGAAGTGGAGGACCGACTTGATCTCGGCATCGGGAATGCACTGCGGATGATCTTATCACTGCATAATCTCCAAAGATGGGGTCATCCCATACGTAGTGCTTAGCATCACTTCTGATCTTCTCTTTGTAAGTTCGGGATGCCTCAGGTGGAAATTGAGATGTTGCCACGAAATTACAAATGTCCGCAAACCATGGTGTAGCCGTCTTGAGGTGCAGGAGTTGCTCGTCAGGGAACTCGTCTCGATAGGCAATTGTTCGCTTTCTCTTTCAATCCTGCTGAGGTGGTCTGCTACAGAATTCTCAGCACCTTTCTTATCTCTGATATCCAGGTCGAATTCTTGGAGAAGAAGCATCCACCGGATTAGTCTCGGCTTGGCATCCGGCTTCTTCAGCAAGTACTTGAGAGCCGAGTGATCAGAGAACACGACTATCTTAGAACCGAGAAGGTAGGAGCGAAACTTATCAAGGGCAAACACAATTGCCAGGAGTTCCTTCTCAGTCGTCGTGTAATTTTGCTGGGCTGAGTCCATGGTTCTAGACGCATCTGCAATAACGTGGATTGGTTGGCCGACTCGCGCTCTCTGGCCGAGAACAGCTCCTAGTGCCGAATTGGATGCGTCGCACATGAGTTCAAATGGCAGGTCCCAGTCTGGTGCTTGCAGGATAGGTGCGGATGTGAGTTTGTTCTTCAGCTCCTGAAATGCCTCAGTGCAGGGCTGGTCAAAGTTGAAGTCCACATCCTTCTGCAGAAGTTGGGATAGAGGCAGCGCTATTTTGTCAAGTCTTTGATGAACCTTCTATAAAAACCCGCATGTCCCAAAAATGAGCGAACTTCCCGCATTTGCGGAGTTTGGAAGGGACGTGACTATGTCTATTTTCGCCTTGTCCACTTCGATGCCTCTGTTGGAGACCAGGTGTCCCAACACTATTCCCTCAGTCACCATGAAATGGCATTTTTCGAAGTTGAGAACCAGGTTCGTGTCCATGCATCTCTTCAACACTCTTGATAGATTGCTCAGGCATGCTTCAAATGAGTTAGCATACACCGTGAAATCATCCATGAAGACCTCCATGCAGTCCTGCAGCAAATCCAAGAAGATGCTCATCATGCAACGTTGAAATGTACTCGGCGCATTGCACAGGCCGAATGGCATGCGGGTGTACGCAAAAGTGCCAAACGGGCATGTGAAAGTGGTCTTATGTTGATCCTCCGGTGCTATGTGTATTTGCATGTATCCTGAGAATCCATCCAGAAAACAGTAATGGGATTTCCCTGCTATTTTTTCTAACATTTGGTCAATAAAAGGCAAAGGAAAGTGATCCTTGCGGGTTGCCTGATTGAGTCTTCTGTAATCTATACACACCCGCCAGCTGTTCTGAATCCGTGTAGGTACCAACTCATCTTGTTGGTTTTTCATAACGGTCATTCCAGATTTCTTTGGCACTACTTGCACAGGACTTACCCATTGGCTGTCTGAGATAGGGTAGATGATGCCTGCAGCAAGAAGCTTTCGTGACTTCTTTCTTGACCACATCTAGAATGGTAGGATTCAGCCGTTCGTTTGTTGCCTTATGGGCTTAATATCCTCCTCCATTAATATTCTGTGCATGCATATGGAGGGGTTAATACCTGGAAGGTCAGAAAGTTTCCACCCAATTGCCTTTTTGTGTTGCCTAAGGACTTCCAGCAGCTTGTCTTCTTGCTCTAAGAGGAGGTTACTTGCAATGATGACCGGGAGCTGCTGTTCACTGTCCAAAAAGGCATATTTGAGGTGGCTAGGCAATGGTTTCAACTCTGTGGGTGGTGGAGATGGAACTGGAGATTCCTGAGTTACGGCTCTCAGATCCGTCTGGCCGACTTGTTCTAGACTCGGCATTAGGGCTACCGTCATGGCCTCGGCCAGCATCTTGCTTCGGCCGACTCGGATTGAGGTCGGCCGGTTCCCCTTTGTAGCTTCGATCTTGGATCGGGTGGAGCAATGAGCTTCTTGGCTCGAGTCTGGTCCTTACTAGCGAGATGGTTTCGGTTAGTATGTCGGCTTGTGTGTTTGACTCGTCGGCCGAGTTGAATTTTTGAACTTGCATTGACTCGGCCTTTTTTGGCCGACTTCACTTCCGTGAATATTGTTGCCAATTCGCAGGTAGAGGCCGTAGTCTCGGCAAATTTTACCTCTGCACTATTCTCATTCTCTCGAGGGGTGGGGATAGCAGACTTGGTTTATTAACCTGGTTAGTTCTTTTTCAAATGCCAAGTTGCTGACGTCTTTGTGATCGCCCTCGAGTGGGGGCTTTAGCACTCCATTATGGTTGGCCTTGGAGCAGCTACGGCCGGCAGTTCTAGCAAGATCTTCCATTCCCTCACTGCAGCTGTCTGGTTGGAAGTATTCTCCACCAACTGTTCCATTATGTCTATGCCAAAGAGAGAGTGATCTTCAGTGGGGTGCTTCATGGCTTCAAAAATGTTGAACTGCACCAATGTGTCATAGAATTCCATAGAGAGTGTTAAAAGATGTACATCGATCTTCGTCCTTGCCGTCATTAGAAATGGTCTCCCCAGTATCAATGTTGATCCTTTTCCAGATGCTTCGTCCTCCATGTCAAGCACATAAAAGTCAGCTGGAAATATTAGTTCATTCACCTGGACGAGGACATCTTCGAGAATTCCCAAGGGTTGCACGATGCTTCTATTAGCAAGTTGTATGGTCATCCCTGTAGGTTCCAGATCTTCGAAATTGAGGGACCTATAAGTTGATGCGGGCATGACGTTGATTGACGCTCCCAGGTCCAGCATAGCATCAGCAAATGTGCAATCACCGATAGTGCATGGGGACCGAGAAGATACCGGTCTCGGCACTTCTTTGGTAAAGACCTGTGAAATCCCTGCAGTGGGATGGCTCCTAGTTAAGCTTGAGACCACACCTCCGAGTTCTCGATTCCCCTTCATCTTTCTTCTTTTGTGTACGCATAATTCCTTGAGGAATTTTGCGCATTTCGGAATTTGCTAGCGATCGCATCGAGAAGTGGAATGTTGATTTCCACCTTCCGGAACATCTTCAGTAGCTCGTCATCAGAATCCGATTTTCGTGCCGAGATGGTCCGGGATGGAAATGGCAATGGGACAGTTGTCTGTGGTTGAGACGGTGAGTCGGCCATTGCCTCACTGTCGGCTTCAGCTGGCTGCAGTACCTGATGCTGTGCAGGCTGAAGTAATTCTTTGCCGCTTTTGAGTATTACTGTATTGGCATTCCCTCTCGGATTCGGAATGGGTTGGGAGGGAAGGCTGCTTGAGCCGGCTGACTGTAACTCGCTCACAGTATTTGCTAGCTGTCCTATCTGCATCTTGAGGTCCTGGATGGTGGCGGTCATATTCTGTTGGAATTGTAGGTTGCTGGAACTTACTGACTATTGAAATTCTAAATTGCTTGTTGCCAGCTACTTCATTAAGTCTTCTAGTGATGGAGAGTTGCCTTGGGTAGGAGTTCTCTGTTGCTGTGGTGGGAAGGATGGTGCTGGGTATTGCGAGCTCGGCTGCTGGTAACCAGCCACTCCATAGGGTACATTTGGCATGGTTCCGGCTCTTTGAGCTGCATATGGTCCTTGTTGTGGGCTAGGCCGAAATGGTTGTCTCCCATATGGTTGATTATCGAATTGCCGGTTCTGGTATGGCTGCTTCCCGTACTGGAATCCTCCTACGGCTCCAACACTTTCTGTTTGGCCAGACTCGGTTTCTTGGAGAGTAGGACACAGATCAGTTGGATGCTCCATTGAAGTACATATGCCACAGACCTTTGCTGCCATGGCTGGGTGATGTTGACTAACAGCCAGTTGTCTTACCAGAGATGTCAATTCGGTTAGCTGGTTCTCCATCCTTTGGTTGGAGGCTGCACCGATTTCGTTCACTGGCCGAGATTGATTCGGCCCTCGATCCCAAATTGTTGAGTGTTGCTCGCCATGTTCGAGATCAGATGCCTTCTGCTTCTTGGTGTTTTGTCCATTAATGCTCCTCCACTGGCGGCATCAATCATGCTCCTGTCCATCATTGATAGTCCTTCGTAAAGAAATCTTTGGATCAGCAACTGTTCGCTGATCTGGTGATGGGGACAGGTGGCACAAAGCTTGTTGAAGCGCTCCCAATATTCGTGTAGAGTCTCTCCTGTATGCTGCCTTATCCCACATATTTCCTTCCTGATGGTCGCAGTCCTAGAAGCTGGAAAGAATTTTTCCAGGAAGGTCCGTTTCATATCTCCCCAGGTGTTGAAGAGTGCTGGCTGTAGATATAGCCAGTCCTTTGCAGCTCCGTCCAGAGAGAATGGAAATGCCTTCATCTTTATGTAGTCTTCTGGGATTCCCTGCTGCCTCATCGTGGAACAAACCACATGAAATTCTTTGAGATGTTTGTGGGGTCTTCTCCTGCAAGACCATGAAATTTAGGCAACAAGTGTATCAAACCAGACTTCAATTCATATGTTTGAGCCGGCTCCAGTTGTGGATATTGGATACACCATGGTTGGTACACCACATCCTGGAGTAGCTAGCTCTTTCAACGTCTGTCTTGGTGTTCCATCTGCCTCGCTCTGTGAAATTGTTAGCACTAGTAATAAAATGGTCAGTACAAAACTGGTAAGAGTTAATGGCAGAATTCACACCACTATTGATATTTCTTGTGGTATTTCTAATTTTTTCGCAATCTGCCTAAAGTTAGTTCTATCTCTGGATCAAAAACATACAATGGGTCAGTGCTACTCCTAGTCATGCATCATCTTGGGATTCAAAGTAATTAAAACAACAATTAATTCTACTGCAAAATTAAATGTAATGTATGCAAAATTAAATGTGATGCAGAGTCAGAAAATTTAATGTATGCAATGCAGAATTGAGAATTTATTCTATGTCTATATGTATATATTTGTTTTTATTTTATCAGTGAATTCACGTAGAGATTTATTGACAAATTCAAACTCAAAAACTCTAAACGAAACTTCTTACAACTCGGATTCGACTCGGTTTACTTGGCACACTGAAACACAAAAGAACTTGTGTCCCCTAAGAACTTGGCGCCAATTTGATGATGAGCGTTTTTACAGTCGTTTTACGCGCTTATCAAATAACTAAAGCTAACTATAGTATAGCTAACCCTAGGTCATTCTTCTCAAGGACACAGTGTGTTCAGTTGTGAATTGGTGTGATGCGAACAGTAGTTGAATCTAAGTGTAAGATACCGACTCGTCTCGGCAATGGCCAAGTTGTTCTCAACAGAGACTGAACCGAGTCGGTCTCAATAGAGACAATCCGGCTTGGTCTCGGTTTAGTGCAGACAGACGCTACAGAGATGGACTGTCTCTGTCTCAGACTCAGAAAGCAGTAAACACGGGGGGTTGAAATGCAATTGGAATCAAAACAGAAGCTAACTATAATCAAAATGCAATTACGCTACTCCTGATGCCAGTACTGTTACTGTGTTCATGTTTTAGTTACAATAATCAAGTTCTTTCTGGTTCAGTCATTCCAATTACAATCCTCATCAGCCTCTAGTGTTCTTATGGAAATCGCCAAAGGTTCGTCCCTTACCATACCGAGGAATTACACAATCGCCACCTCATCAGTTGGTAGAGATTAAGTTCAAGCTGATTTTAGATTCTCAATCAACGATCGTTAAGTGATTACCTACTGAATTAGCTAAACCAGTTCCAATCGGCTTAGTTTAGCATTGTTCCGTCACCAGGTGCAATCGCAACACAATAATTGAACTTAGATTTCAGGAATGCAATGGAGTTCAGAATCAGAAAATGCTCATAATATTGAAAGCAAAATACAAACACAGGGCCTGGATTCGATGATTCCATCTTCCACGACGATTGCCATGGACGACGGCGATGATTCACTTCAACTAGCTAAGACGCTGAGGATCAGGTCCACTAGAGTGCGTTGGTATTCCAATCGGTCTCCTCTGATAACCTTCGGCCTCTCAGTTCTCAGCCTGCATTTCCTCAATCGAGAGAAACGCCATTAACAGCTCTGTGTACCACCGTGAACGGAGGAGAAGAGAATTATGAACGCGGAAAAGGTTTGAATGCCAAAAGCCCCTATTCGTTCAGAGTTCTATCTATTTATACATGAATGGGCACAGCTAACGATGCTAACAGAATTACATGAACAATTCCTACTCTACCCTTTGCTGTGACTTGCGTTGCAAGCTACTCCAGGTAGTGACGTGAAGCTGAGCTGGATCCACGGTGTTTCTGATTGCTAACGTGGAGTTCCACCTAGACCTGCCTGATTGGGCTTTCTGCATAAGTTGAGTCCTGGCCTGGTCGAGAGGTTCTCGGCCTGGGCTTTCGATGGCGGGCTAAGTTTGCCTGAACCTGCAATGAGGAGATGGTTAGCTAAAAATCTTGATTAAGCACAGATTGTGTTTTACTTCAAGTTTAGGCCATTAATCTGGATCTTAGCTAACAGTCATCTTTTAAGCTCGTGAGTTGTTCAATGGTGCCCTTCTTAGGTCCACTTAAAATGTGCATTTTATGACCCATCACTTTTCTAGAGTCTGAGGCCGAGTTAGTCCGACTCCGTCGCGTCTATCCAAGATCGAGTCAGCATTCTGCACTAAATATTTTTCTGCATTAACTCTGATTTTCACACTTAGGTTAGCTATACTATAGTTAGCTTTAGTATTTATTTGAGGCGTGTAAAACAACTTAAAACCCGCTTATCAAATTGGCGCCGTTGCTTGGGGACACAAGTTTTTTGTGTCTTTGTGTGCCAAAACTGAGTTTAAGCCGAATCCCAAGTCTGTGGAATGCTATGTTTGTTTTTGAATTATAAGGTCTGTCTTTTAAGTAGTCTGGGTATACCGAGTCTATTTTTCTTCCTCACTGCATCTTGTCTTTTCTATTTTTTTCCTCTACGTTCTATTTTGCTATTCTGTATTTTGACTTACATTTTTAATGTTCTCCCTGATGCATGAATAGAAGTAGTTTTGAACCATTGCATGTTTTTGATCCTGAAATAGAAAGAACTTTACATCGTTTAAGGAAAGCTAGGCATATCGTGGCATCTGATAACAGTAGTTCTGATTCTATTTGGAATTCTAAGGATAGTAATTTTACTACTGACAAATCTATTTCTGTTAAGTACCAAGAGGCAAGATCAATGGAAAACAATGATAGAACTCTAAAGGAGTTGGCCACACCGGACGTGGTGTATCAACCATGGTGCATTCAATGCCCACCACTGGAGCCAGGTCAAAGTTATGAATTAAAGTCCAGTCTGATTCATTTGTTACCTAAGTTTCATGGTCTTATAGGTGAAGATCCTCACAAGCACTTAAAGGAATTCCACGTGGTTTGTTCCACGATGAGGCCGCAGGGGATACCGGAAGACCATGTCAAAATGAAAGTGTTCCCATTCTCCCTAGATGGAGCTACAAAAGATTGGTTGTATCTACAGCCGGTTCTCTTCAATACCTGGGGGGATATGAAGCGCATGTTCCTAGAGAAATTCTTTCCAGCATCCAGAACAGCGACCATAAGGAAGGAGATTTGTGGGATCAGACAACACTCCGGCGAGACGCTGCATGAATACTGGGAAAGGTTCAACAAGCTTTGTGCCACATGTCCACATCACCAGATCAGTGAGCAGTTACTGATTCAATATTTCTATGAAGGTCTAATGATGATGGACCGAAGTATGATTGATGCTGCAAGTGGAGGAGCACTGATGGACAAGACACCAGCAACAGCACGACATCTAATCTCGAACATGGGTAGTAACACGCAGCAGTTTGGAACCAGAGGAACCATAGGACCCAGAATGGTGAATGAAGTCAATACAATTGACAATCCGAGACTGGAAAATCAGTTGACCAAGCTGACATCATTGGTAAGACAGCTTGCCATCGGCCAACACCAACCCATTGCAGCAGTAAAAGCATGTGGTATATGTACTTCGATGGAGCACCTTACTGACATGTTCCCCACATTGCAAGAAACTGAGCCGGACCATCCAGAAAGTGTTGGATCAATAGGAAGCTACCAGTACGGGAAGCAGTCATATGCAAATCGACCGTTTGAAGGCCAACAATTTGGACGACCACCATACCGACCGAGTCCAAATCAAGGGCTGTATGCAGCTCAAGGATCCAGTTCAAATCGGAACATGCCTTAGAACCAAGGCAACTATCAACAACCGAATCCAAGATACCAAGTGCCACCGTTCCAACAACAGCAACAATAGAAAATGCCACCACAAGGGGACTTACCATCTCTGGATGATTTCATAAAGCAGTTGGCAGCAAGCAACCATGATGAACCCTGGGGAGTACATGATGCAAAAGTTACTACTACCCTTGCACACTTGGAGCACGAGTCTAACGATATCGATTCATTTGACCAACTTTGCAAGAATGAGAAACCAGAGTGTTCGAAACATTTAGAAGTCCAAGTTGTTGGGACCAACACTTTTGTTGAGAACGAGTTGGCCGACATGAGCCGAGACTGGACGAAGACCGAAAGCATGTTGGTCATGAAAGCCGATACCAATGCGGTCGAAGAAGACTGGAAGCAAGCCAGAATCAAAGCCGAAACAAAGTCAGCCAAACAACATGAGGAGCAACCAAAAGCCAGAATCATGTCGGCAACCCAAGTACTTGACTCCAACCAAGTTGACCAAACAGCTTCCAGACCAATAGGTGAGGTCTCGCCACCAAAACCACCCATTGAGTTAAAGCCATTACCGGACCACCTGAAGTATGCCTACCTAGGCGATGAACAACAATTCCTGGTTATTATTGCCAGGAACCTTTACCAGGAACAAGAGGAGAAATTATTACAGGTCCTCAAGCAACACAAGAAGGCTATAGGGTGGAAATTATCTGACCTCCCATGGATAAATCCCTCTATTTGCATGCATAGAATCCTGATGGAGGAAGAAGCACGCCCTATAAGGCAACAACAAAGGAGACTAAACCCAACCATGCTGGAGGTAGTAAAAAAGGAGGTGACTAAGTTACTCGCTGTTGGAATCATTTATCCAATTTCAGATAGCAGCTGGGTTAGTCCAGTGCAAGTAGTACCCAAGAAGCCTGGGATGACTGTGATGAAAAACCGAAATGATGAATTAGTATCAACACAGGTTCAAAACAGTTGGCGAGTGTGTATTGACTATAGGAAATTGAACCAAGCAACCCGCAAAGACCATTTTCCTCTACCATTCTTAGACCAAGTCTTGGAGAAGCTAGCCGGGAAGTCCCACTACTGCTTCCTAGATGGATATTCCGGATACATGCATATACACATTGCACCTGAAGATCAACACAAGACAACCTTCACCTGTCCCTTCGGCACATTTGCTTACACTAGGATACCCTTTGGACTATGCAATGCTCCAAGTACGTTCCAAAGATGCATGCTGAGCATTTTCTCAGATTTATTGGAGGATTGCATGGAGGTGTTCATGGATGATTTCACAGTCGTGTACGCAGACACTTTCGATGCATGTCTAGGAAATCTGGCCCAGGTGTTGAAGCGATGCATAGAAACCGACCTGGTGTTGAACTTTGATAAATGCCATTTCATGGTGACAGAAGGGATTGTGCTCGCCCACCTAGTATCAAGTACAGGGATCGAGGTTGATAAAGCTAAGATTGACATCATTACATCTCTCCCTAACCCGCTTCTGTGCGCGAGGTTCGTTCATTTCTAGGACATGCAGGTTTTTATAGGCGTTTCATCAAGAATTTCAGCAAGATCGCCTTACCACTGTCCAAACTACTACAAAAAGATGTGGAGTTTGTCTTCAACAAAGAGTGCATACAAGCCTTTGAGGAGCTAAAGACTAGATTGACATCCACACCAATCCTTCAAGCACCTAATTGGGAGCTCCCGTTCGAGCTAATGTGTGACGCATCTAACTCGGCCCTTGGAGCCGTTCTCGGCCAACGAGACAGAGTCGGTGGACCAGAACACGTGATCGCCTATGCATCTCGAACCATGGACCAGGCCCAGATAAACTATACGACCACAGAGAAAGAGCTATTGGCAATAGTATTTGCCTTGGACAAATTTCGCTCCTATCTACTTGGCTCCAAAGTCATCGTATTCTCTGATCATGCAGCCTTGAAATACCTACTGAAGAAGCCAGATGCCAAACCACGACTTATTCGGTGGATGCTTCTCTTGCAGGAATTTGACATAGAAATCAGAGACAAGAAGGGTGCCGACAATGCAATAGCCGACCACCTAAGTCGGATTGAATGCGAACCTGACCCAATGCCAATCCGAGACGACTTCCCAGATGAGCAACTGCTGCGCATGGACACATCTACAGCATGGTTCGTAGATATATGCAATTTCATCGTTGCATCTCAATTTCCACCAGAGGGATCCCGATTGTATAAAGAGAAGATCAAGAGTGATGCCAAGTACTATATATGGGATGATCCGTATCTTTGGAAGCGTGGCAGTGACCAAGTCATTCGCAGGTGCATTCCGGACTCCGAGATCAGCTCAATCCTCCATTTTCATCATGCAGCAGCTGGAGGTGGCCATCATGGATCAACTCGAACAGCTCGAAAGGTACTAGACTGTGGGTTTTACTGGCCCACCATTTTTCGAGACACCCACCAATTCGTCTCGGCCTGCGAACAATGCCAACGAGCAGGAACAGCCATGAGTCATCGACATGAGATGCCCCAACACCCAATCCTATTCTGTGAAGTCTTCGACGTTTGGGGAATTGACTTCATGGGACCGTTCCCTGTCTCCAATGGATACTCATACATTCTGCTGGGATCCAAATCAAAATAAACAGACCTTAAAAATGACTCTATGACTCGACTGACACAGCAAACTACAGACTCGGGATTCTATTATTACTAAAGTTTTGCACACAAAGACACAAAAGAACTTGTGTCCTCAATAACAACACCAATTTGATAAGAGCATTTTTAGTCATATTTTGTTTATCAAATAAACTAAAGCTAACTATAGCGTAGTAGACCCTAGGTCGAATTCTCTCAAGGACACACTTTGCTCAATTGTGATTTTATGTGAAAACTGAAGTAAAACTGATACTCTCTAGTGTGGAGTGCCGACTCGCTCTCGGTAGAGTATGATCTGATATGGACTGGGCAAAGCCTTATCCGACACGGTCTCGGCTAAGTACAACGGACGCTACAAAGTCGGATTGACTTTGTCTCAAACTGAAAAGTAGGAAACAGGGGCATTTGGAGTACGAGTAAGGTAAAATGCAATTAAGCTAAAATGCGAATGCAGCTAAGCTAACTACTCTACTACTACTACTACTGTGTTCATGTTTTAGTCCAATAATCAAGTCCTTCTGGTTCATTCACTCAATCCACAGTCCTCATCAACCTTTAATATTCTTATGACGATTGCCAAACATTCGTCCATTGCCATTCTGAGGATTTACACAATCGCCACCTGATGAGTTGGCAGGGATAATGTCCAGAGTTGATTTTAGGTTCTCAATTAGGTTCTCTAGTTGATTGCCTACTATATTAGTTAAACCAGTTCCGATCGGCTTAGCTTAACATTGTTCTCATTGATTCGTGCAATCGCAATGCCACAAGAGAATTAGATTTAGGAATAGAACAGAGATCAGAAATTAGAAAATACTTATATTATTGGAAACAAATACAAACACAGGGCCTAGATTCGGTGATTCCATCTTCCATGACGATCGCCATGGTCGACGGTGATGGTTCACCTCCACTAGCTAGGACAATGACGATCAGGTCCACCATAGTGCGTTGGTAATATAATCGGTCCCCTCTAGCAACCTTCGGCCTCTCAATTCATAACCTGCACTTCCTCAATCGAGAGAAGCACCAATGATAGCACTGTACACCACCGTAAGCGTAGAAGATGAGAGCGAGAGAATGGAAACAAAAAGAGTGGAAAAATATGAATTCCAAGGGCAACAAAAAAGTGCATAACTCCTTCTATATATACACGAGCTATGACCTTCTACTTCTAACGATTCCTAACAGAATTACAACTAAATTGCCTATTCAACCCTTATGTAACTTGCGCTACAAGCTTCTCCAAGATTGTCATGGCAATTGAGCTGGAGTTGAGGGGTATACACCTTTAGGCCACTCTGATGAGTCACAAGTTATACATTTTTTATGGACCTAAGAAGGATGTCACAAGACTATCTTGTGCTTAAGAATGAGGTGTTAGCTGAGATTTATATTATGGACCTAAAAATAGAGAAAATACAAATGTGTACTAATTCGAGGATCTTAGCTAACTCTTTTTTTCTTGCAAGATCAGTTGAGATTTTCTCGGGTCCATCATAAGAAGACTTGGCCAAGATGAAGTCATCTCGGCCAAGACCGACTCCATTTCGGCCAAACCAGATCAGGCCAGTCTTCAGGCCCAGCACCCCAAGTAGGTGTAGTCTAATGAGGAGCATCCCAAAGACGCTATCCATGTTAGCTATCCAGCTCAAGACCATTTAAGCGCCAACCTAACTGCCATGTCACTTCTAGAGTAGCTTACAACGCAAGATACGCAAGGATAGGATTGGCAATTCATGTTGTAATTCTGTTAGGAATCTCTAGGAGTAGCAAGTCACAGCTCGTGTATATATAGAAGGAGCTGTGCACTTTTTAGGTGTCTTTGAATTCACTCTCAAAAACACTCCCATTATATCCATTTCTTCGCTCTCGTTCTCTCTATTTATGGTGGTGCACGGTTCTACGTTGGTGTTTCTCTCGATCGAGGAAATGCAGGTCTGAGAATGGGAAGCTGAAGTTTGTTAGAGGGGACTGATTGAGGTTTCCAACACACTCTGGTGAATCTGATCCTCAGCGCTCAGTCTATTGGAGGTGAACCATCACCATCAACCATGGCGATCATCGTGGAAGATGGATCCACTTGAATTCACACCACTGTGTTTGTACTCTATTTTTTGTTAATCAATTTCATTCTGCATTTCTTATTTCCATTCCCTTCCTCTCCTTTATTTCATGATTTAATCCGCGATTGCAATTGAATTGTGAACAATGTTAAGCTAAGTCGATCGAAACTGGTTTAACTAATTCAGTAGGTAATCATTTGACGATTGCCAATCGAGAACCTAAAATCAACTCTAAACTTAATCCTTGCCAACTGATGAGGTAGCGATTGTGTAATTCCTCGGTGTGGCAATGGACGAACCTTTTGCGATTGCCATAAGACTTCCCAAGGCTGATATGGACTGAGAACTGGAGTGCGGAATTTGGACTGGACTTGGACTAATAGGACTGAACATGAACACAGTTATGTCCTAATAATAATAATAGTGAAACCAGTAGCGTTAGTGTATGTTTACTGCATTCATAGTTTAGTTTATTTCCTGCCTTACCTGCATTCCAATCCCTACTGTTTACTGCTTTTCAGTTCGAGACAAAGATAGTCCATCTCTGTAGTGTCTGTCTGCACTCAACCGAAACCAAGTCGAATAGGTCTCTATAGAGATCATACCGGCTTAGTCTCTGCCGAGAGCGACTCGACCAGTGGCTGAGATAGGTTAGCATTCTACACCTAAGATTCTACATCATTTCACTTCACACTGAGTCATAATTGAACACACTGTGTCCTTGAGAAAAATCAACCTAGGGTTGACTATACTATAGTTAGCTTTAGTTATTTGATGCCCGTTATGATGACTAAAATAGAGCTCATCAGATTGGCGCCGTTAGTTATTCTCCCTGGATGGAGCAGTGAAAGATTGGTTGTACCTTCAACCAGTACTTTTCAACACTTGGGGAGACATGAAATGCACATTCTTTGAAAAATTCTTTCCGGCATCCCAAACTGCATCCATCAGAAAGGAGATATGTGGGATATGGTAGCATACAGGAGAGATCAGCGAACAGTTGTTGATCCAGTATTTCTATGAAGGACTATCAATGATGGACAGAAGCATGATAGACGCAGCCAGTGGAGGAGCCTTGATGGATAAAACGCCAACAACAGCAAGGCATCTGATCTCTAATATGGCAAGCAACATACAACAGTTTAGGATCAGAGGACCAAGTCAAACTCGAATGGTGAATGAAATCGGTGCAGCTTCCAACCAAAGACTGGAGAATCAGCTGACCGAATTGACATCATTGGTGAGACAGCTTGCAGTCGGACAACACCAACCAGCCCTGACAGCAAAGGTATGTGGCATATGTACTTCCATGGAGCACCCCACTGATATGTGCCCCACTCTTCAAGAAACCGAGTCAGACTAACCAGAGAACGTTGGAGCCATAGGAGGATTTTAGTACGGGAAACAGTCATATCAGAACCAGCCATTTGATAGCTAGCAACATGGCAAACAGCCATTTCGGCCAGGACTGAATCAAGGGGCCATACGCAGCTTAACAATTTGGATCCACACCGAATACCTATCAAAGTAAAGCAGGTTATCAACAGCCGACTCCGTAATATCAAGCACCTCCTTTCCAATAGCAATTGCAACAGCAACAGAGAGTCCCTACCTAAGGCAACTCTCCATCTCTAGAAGACCTAATGAAGCAGCTTGCAACCAGCAACCTGGAGTTCCAGCAATCTGTGAGCTCCAGCAATATGCAGTTCCAGCAGAACATGACCGCCACCATCCAAGACCTCAAAACGCAGATTGGGGAGTTAGCTAATACTGTGAGTCAATTACAATCGGCAGGATTCAAGTCACTCTTCGAAGTGGAAAAGAATTACCTCAACTTACACTGCAGCAGTTGACGAGATCAGCTGAATCCGACTATGAGCCAAATGCCTACTTGCAGTCTCGACCAGAGACAACTGTCCCATTTCCATCCATCTCGGACCACCTCGGCAAGAAAGCCAAAGTCAGATGAAGAATTGTTGAAGATGTTCCGAAAGGTAGAAATCAATATTCCACTCCTCGACGCTATTAAACAGGTCCCTAAGTATACAAAATTCCTCAAGGAATTGTGCGTATACAAAAGGAGAAAGATAAAGAGGAGCAAGGAAATTGGAGGTGTGATGTCGGCCCTAACAAGAAATGAAGAAATCATTGCAGGTGCTCCAACCTTGCCAAAGAAATGCAGAGACCCTGGAATCTTTTCTGTCCCATGCACCATCGGCGAATGCACCTTTGCCGATGCCATGTTGGACTTGGGAGCCTCGATCAATCTCATGCCCGCATCAATCTACAGGTCACTGAATTTTGGTAACTTAGAACCCACAAGGATGACCATTCAACTTGCAAACAGGAGCATTGTCCAACCCTTGGGAGTTCTCGAGGATGTTCTCGTCCAAGTCAACGAACTAATATTTCCAGTTGATTTTTATGTGCTAGACATGGAGGATGAGACGTCTTGGAAGGAATCCACCCTAATTTTGGGAAGACCTTTCTTGATGACAGCCAGAACAAAGATTGATATGCATGCTGGGATGCTCTCGATGGAATTCGGTGACACTCTGGTGCAATTCAACATTTTAGAAGCAATGAAGCACCCAACTGAAGACCACTCCCTCTTTGGCATCAATTTACTTGATGATATAGTTGAAGAATACCTTTAGCTAAACAGCAGCAATGAAGACATTGAGAAGTTTGCTGGAGGCACTGATGAGATCTGCTGCCTAGGGGTCGCAAATGAAGAGGCCGACCATAAGGAAGTACAAGACCTTCCCAACTCTAAGGACAACCATAGCAATATTCCTAACTTGGACTTTGAAGTTGAATTTTCTGAATTGCTAGACCAAGTCTACAACCAAGAACACTCAGAGTGTACAAAGGATGCAACAATTACAGTCACCGAAACTAAAGAGTCCCCCCTTGCACAATTGGCGACCATTTTCACCACCAAGATCAAGTCGGTCTTAGAAGGCCGATTCGAGGATGAGATAAAAGTCAACTCGGCCAAAAAGTCAAATAGCAAGGCCAATACGCTTGTCGAGACCATCTCAGCCAGTAAAAACTAGACTCAGGCTGGAGTAGAGATCAAAGTTCCATTCGGACCCGACTTTAAAGCAACACAAGAAGCCAATGCCGACTTCAATCCAATAAGAACCAAAGTCACCAAGTCGAGCCCGCCGAAGTAGCCAAAGGCCGAAGTAGCCAAAGGCCGAAATCATCTCGGCACACCTGGTGCCGAGTCAAAATCAAGTCGGCCAGTCGGATCCAAGCCCAGTAACTAAAAAATCTCCATTACTACCACCACCCAGGGAATTGAAACCATTGCCGAGCTACCTGAAGTATGCCTACTTGGACAAGGAACAGCAACTCCTAGTTATCATTGCCAACAATCTCCACCAGGAGCAAGTAGATACGTTGCTGGAGGTCCTCAAGCAACATAAGAAGGAAATAGGGTGGAAGCTAGCAAACCTTCCTAGCATAAACCCCTCCATCTGTATGCACAGAATCTTGATGGAGGAGGAAGTCAAGCCCATAAGGCAACAACAAAGAAGACTGAATCCAACACTCTTAGAAGTGGTTAAAAAGGAAGTCAACAAACTCCTTGCTATAGGGATCATCTACCCCATTTCGGATAGCCAATGGGTGAGCCCTATGCAAGTTGTGCCAAAGAAGTCTGGGATGATTGTTATGAAAAACCAGCAAGATGAGCTAGTACCAACAACGATTCAGAATAGTTGGCGAGTCTGCATTGACTATAGACGTTTAAACTAGACAACTTGTAAGGATCACTTTCCTCTGCCTTTCATTGACCAAATGCTCGAAAAACTAGCAGGGAAATCCCATTACTGCTTTCTGGACGGATTCTCAAGCTACATGCAAATTCATATTACACCTGAAGACCAGCATAAAACGACCTTCACTTGCCCATTTGGTACCTTTGCGTACACCTGCATGCCATTTGGCACCTTTGCGTACACCTGCATGCCATTTGGCCTATGCAATGCACATAGTACATTCCAACGCTGCATGACAAGTATTTTCTCGAACTTGCTGCATGAGTGCATGGAGGTGTTTATGGATGACTTCACGATGTACGCTGACTCATTTAAAGCATGCCTGAGTAATCTATCTAAGGTGTTAAAGAGATGTATGGACACGAATCTTGTGCTCAATTTTGAAAAATGTCATTTCATGGTGACCGAGGGAATAGTGTTGGGACATCTGGTCTCCAACAAAGGCATTGAGGTGGACAAAGCAAAGATAGATGTTATCACCTCCCTTCTAAACCCTGCTTCTGTACGGGAAGTTTGCTCATTTTTAGGACATGCAGGCTTCTATAGAAGATTTATCAAGAACTTCAGCACACTAGTCTTGACTCTATCCAAACTACCACAAAAGGATGTGGAATTCAACTTTGATCAACCCTGTATTGAAGCATTTCAGGAACTAAAGAACAAACTCACATCCGCCCCTATTTTGCAAGCACCGAACTGGGACCTACCATTCGAATTGATGTGTGATGCATCCAACTCGGCATTAGGAGCTGTTCTCGGCCAGAGAGCTAGAGTCGGCCAACCGGTGCATGTGATTGCCTATGCATCCAGAACTATAGATCCGACCCAGCAAAACTACCCAACAATTGAGAAGGAACTTTTGGCAATCGTATTTGCCTTAGACAAATTCCGCTCTTACCTTCTCGATTCCAAGATAATTGTGTTCTCTGACCAGGCTGCCTTGAGATATTTGTTGAAGAAGCCTGATGCTAAGCCAAGACTGATCAGGTGGATGCTTCTTCTCCAAGAATTCAACTTGGATATCAGAGGTAAGAAAGGTGCTTTGAATTTTGTGGCAGATCACTGATAAGCGGTTTTTTAGTCGTCTTACGCGCATCAAATAAAACTAAAGCTAACTATAGTATAGCTAACCTAGGTCGATTCTCTCAAGGACACAGTGTGTTAAATTGTGACTAGGTGTAGAAATTAGAGTTTTGCAGAAAACGCTAAGTGTTATGGAATTGTTGACTTGACTTTGGCTAGGAAAATGCCGACTTGACCTCGGCGATACTAAGGCCGACTTGCTCTCGGCAATCCGGTCTCGACTAATAGGGAACCGATATGGTTTCGACCGAAAGTGATCTAGACGCAACGGAGTCGGACTGACTCGGTCTCGGACTCTGGAAAGCAGTAAATAAGGGGGGGTTTTGTGTTCAAGTGCGGAAAGTAAACTAAGTACTGGAAGTAAACTAAACTATGCTAAACTAATCTATGCTAACTATTGTACCGATTTGGAAATCAACACACAAAAGGTTGTCATTCTTACTTAGAATTATACTCCGAATCAACCTTAGATTCTTACGACGACCGCCGAACGTTTGTCCGTTGCCATACCGAGGATTTACACAACCGCTACCTCATCAGTTGGCAGGGAGTATGTACTTGGTTGATTTTAGGTTCTCTACCTAATCAGATTATTACACTAGTTCCGACCGGCCCTAGTCTAACGTGATCTACCCCTAACAATGTGTCACGGCAAAGCTAAAAGCAGATTAAAGTGCAGGAATTATAATCAAGAAATAGAATTGCAAACCAGTTATATTATTGAAACCAAATCGAATACAAGGGTGAGAATTTAGAGTTTTCAGAGAATCCGCCTTCCACGACGACCGCCAATGGAAGAACGGCAGTGATGCACCGATGGTGGCCAGACGTTGAGGTTTCCGTCCAATAGAGTGCATCGGCTATACCGAGCGATCACCTCTGAAGGCTTCCAGCTTCCCAACTCCTGATCCTGTACCTCCTCGACCGAGAGAGACACCGTATTGAAGCTTCGTGCACCACTGTACTAGCTTGGAGTGTCTGCGATTGCTGCCGGTGCTAGCTCTAGATTCTGCTGAAAATTCCACACTGAAGACGTGGCCTGATGTGCTTATTTATACAAAAGCTGGATAAATCTAAATCTAATCTTAATAACAGAAATTCAAATCCTAAAGATTCTAATTCGAATTACAGATTGCAATCTTAGCAAATCATATCTTATCAAATCATATCTGATCTTATCAAATCATATCTGATCTTATCAAATCATATCTGATCTTATCAAATCATATCTGCATCTTATCAAATCATATCTGATCTTATCAAATCATATCTGCATCTTATCAAATCATATCTGATCTTATCAAATCACATATGCATTTACAGATTCCTTGATCTTGGCAAATCATATCTGCATCTTAACAGATTATATCTGCATATTGCTAGAGTGATTTTAGGCAAGATTTTCATCACTGATGTTGGCTTGACTGAGAATGCTGGACTGGCCGAGATGTTCTCGGCATCCGAGATGACTTGGGCTGAGATGTTCTCGGCATGGCCGAGATGACTTGGGCCGAGATGTTCTCGGCATGGCCGAGATGACTTGAACCTGCAAAATAAGTCTTAATCTTTTTGTTAGTTAAAAATCTTATTTTAGCACGTATTTGTATTTCTCCTATTTTCAAGCCCATAATTCAAATCTCGGTTAACACAAGACTCTTAATCATTAAATATTCTCAACAACACCTATCTTAAGTCCACATAAAGTGTATAAAATACGACTCATCAGACCCCACACTTACTTTTTTTTTGCACTCTGGGCAAAATCAGATTCGAGAATTTAAGGAAATTGAAAGAGGCAATATGTTTTTCAAATGAACTCCTCAAACAGAACAGCTTAAGCATGCATTCATCCTAGAATCCAAGCATTCAAACGATCTATGAAAGTTACTTTCTCCATATCCAAAAGCAAATAAGCAACCTGCAAACATTTAAGAGTAACCGAGAAGTGACTAAGCTCTCTCAAGACATATTCTCTCAGTCTCTCAAGTGTTTTAGGTTTGTATATACACTCAAACATCCTATGTCAACTAGCACTATCAAGCTTTGACTATCTTCTCCCTCCACACCTTCAAACACACATGCATAATGATCAATAGGACTTTTCGGGCTTGTAACGTGGCCAGGGTAAGGTAGGATCACAGAATGATTAAGTGAGCTTTAATAGCCAGAGGGACAAGAGGAGCAGTGGGGAATGAATCTGTAAGCACAGAGATTATTACCAGTTTCTTGGAAGCATATTTGTTCACTGTCCTTCTTTTCCATTTATATTTTTCTTTCTTTTTCTCACTTGCAGCTTTTGTTGTTGCAATCTTACTCGCAATCTTTCCTTTTTTGTTTCCACTACTTATTCTTCTTTTCATATCCTTTTCTTTTCTTTTCCTTAACTCTTTCCTATTCTTCCAGCTATACCACTCTCGTAATGCCTCTAGGTGTCACCCCACACTTATTCAAGATCTATTCCCAAAACAATTCCAAAGCTCCTCCGTTCCCTAAGGTTCGGGTTGATTATGGTTTTTTCTGGCTTTTAGGCTTGTAATGAGTTGTCATATCAAGAAAACGGTTATAGGCTCGATGGGGTAACCAAAGGAATTATTCACAAGGTAGGCTTTATTTGGCTAAGTAGCTGTAAAGAAAGATGGCCTAGATCATATCATTCCTGCATGTGAAATGAGTTATATCCAGAGAATCAAGGCAAAACCTAGAGTAACCAGCAACATGGATGCAAATATCACACAAGAAATGAAAGAATGGCGAGATACAAAGCCATTTATGCAAGGCTCAAAAGTTCTCACACGGTTAATTACTTTGCCACTAATGGTTCATCTTTTCAGTTTTTCACTTACTCACTGCCTAAGGATGCAAAAATTTCACTCCCTGTCAGGTTTAAAAACCTCTCATCCAAGGTTATGCATTGCTTCATGTTGTTTCATCTTACTCAAAGAAATCCATTCAAAACTTTTCAAAATAGTTTTCTCAGTAATTGGCAATTCGAAATCAGAAGTCAGCTAGTAAAAACAAAATAAAAACTAAAATTGAACAAAAAATAGCAGAATCAGAATAAAAAGAAAAGAAACAAAATGAAATAGAACAGTAACGAAATAACAAAACTAAAAACAAAACAAAACCAAACAAACCGTCACCCTCCTAAGGAACACCCCCCCACACTTAAATGATGCATTGTCCTCAATGCAAAGCATATGTGCACAAGAGAAGGGGTGAAATAGAAAGACTTATTTTTTTCAGGGTGGAAAGAATGTGCAAAATCTGATATCCAATATTTTTGCTCCGCTCCTGTTGTCTACAGCTTGGGGGAGCTTTCTCCTCATCCATTTTGATAGTTTCAACATGATATCCTCTAGTAGCTTCTTTGTACTTTTGCCTATAACTCCTGCACTAGGATTAGTGTCATTGCTACTTTTCACACACAAAGAAGGTTTAGTTAATCTAGTATAGGTACACTCATAATTAATAGAATTTTTAAAATCCATATTTTCAAAAAATTCAGAGTGTTTAGTCAATTCAAAATGCAAATTTACTAAGGCATGGAATGGCTGCACTATGGATGACACTAGTATTGATTCTGCTGCTAGTGAATGAAGTAAAGAAGGTTCATTCGTGAATTCCTGACTTGGCTGCCGGGAGTGGATTCGGCTTTTCGAATGTAGAGTCGGATGGTCGCGTGTCATCTCAGTTATCCACATGTAGATGCAGTTATCGGATATAGTCTCGGCATCCTTCAAGTTTCGGCATCCTTCAAGTTTCGGCATCGGCAACTAAGGACACATTCAGACTTTTCTTGATACCGGTTTCGACCTTGATTACCGAGAATGGACTCGGTTTCCATGTTTGGGTCAGACACAGATGGTACTTGCTTGTGGATTCTATTGTCCGAGATGGATTCAGACGTGGCATGTGTCTCTTCACACGAGTTGGTTTCGTCTCGTCTCGGCTTCAGTTGGCCGACTCGGTCAGGATTTGGTACTTGGGTTGTCGAGTCGGTCTCGGCCTTTAGCTGCTTCTTACTTTGTTTGTCTGAATCAGACTTGGTATCTGTCTTATTGCTCGTGTCGCTCTCAGCTCTTGTCGGGTCTCGACAATTGGGAAGCAGCTCCTGCTCGACCTGTTTACGGTTGTGGCTCCCAAAATTGGGCTTAGTGGCCTCTTGATTGTTCGACTCAGAATCAGCTCCTTCTAAGTTGTTGGACTCAGCTATGGCTTCCTCCTGGATGTTAGAGTTGATCATCACTTCGTCCCATTTTCTAGAGTTGGCAAGGTTCAAAATGGAGTCGGCAATTTCAATCATATTAACTTTGTTCGACTCATCAACCATAGAATCAACATCCTGAGTCCCTTTAGCAAAATTAGTGTCAGCATATCTGGGATTAGCAATCTTGGCATCAGCACGCATCGGATTAGTAATGTCAACATCAGCACATGCGGGATCAGCTATCTCGACCCTAGTAACTTGGTCTGAAATCTCATCCAATATCATATCAGTAAGATCAGTCTTAGAATTTGCAATCTTAACCACATTAGCTAGATCAGAAACAGTTGGCACATAGTCGTCAATCTCAGCCGTCTTAGTAGAGTCAGCAGCAGCAAGCATAGAGTGGGCAACAATATTGGAGTCGGCAAAGCCCAGCACAATGGTTGAATTCTCTGAATCCGGATTTCCAGAAAACCCATATTGCACTTTTAGTGATTGTTGCTGCGGCATCTCCAAGTCACTCTTCATGGTTATGTCACTTATATTCTTCTGTGGACTAAGAATGGCTTGGGAAGGAACTTGTCCAAAATCTTCGAACTGCAGCTGATTTATTGTGGTGGCCAGTTGACCAATCTGTGCTGTCAACTCTTGCATTGTGGCAATTATATTTTGTTGAAATTGCATGTTGTTTTGTATGGTATTTTGTTGAAATTCCATGTTGTTTTGTTGAAATTGTTGCACCAGATCTTCCAAAGAAGGTGAACTGTTAAGTTGCTGCATTGGTTGTTGTGTGGCAAACACATTCTTTTGGAATTGACTGTTATTCATGGCCAATTGCTTCATTAAATCCTCTAATGAACTTTCTTGTACTGATTGTGGTCTGAATGGAGGTGGTGGTTCTTGCAAAATGGGACAATCGTTGAATGAATGTCCTACAGAACCACACATGCCACATCTATCTATGTATCCTTCAAATCTCTGATTGTCAGCAGCAGCAATCTCATTCCTTCCTCTGGATGCCGTGGATCCCCTATTGTCAAAATGATGACTGTTACCTGCAAAATCATACAACTCAGGCAACACAGATGTTAGCTTAGATGAATAATTCTCGTATGACCAGGCTTCATCCCATTCGGGATATTGAGGACACCATGTTTGATACATCATGGCATCAATGTGCAACTGAGTCCTTTCTTCACTGTAGCTTCTAAAGGATGGCTAGTCCAAGATGCTGAACAAAGTTTGATTTTGGAAAAAACATCATCATTATGGGAATGTACATGCAGTAGAAAAATTACGCCAATCCATTGAGATATGGTATGCTACAAGTGAATATTTACGACAAGAAATAAATCCTAATTTTAGGATGACCGACTCCTTTAATCCAGTCCATATAATGTCCTTTTCGGGAGACAGAGAAAATGCATCTCAAGTACACCAATTAGTAGGTATGAGAGGATTAATGTCAGATCCACAAGAACAAATGATTGATTTACCTATTCAAAGCAATTTACGCGAAGGACTATCTTTAACAAAATATATAATTTCTTGCTATGGAGCCAGTAAACAGAAAGATAACTGAATTAAAATAGAAAAACATCAGAGAAGAATAGAATCAAAAACGGAAAAATAGAAAAATAAAAGATAGAGAGACAGAAAAAATAAAAAGAAAATAAAAATATGCGGCAAAAGAAATAAAGGCACAGAAAGGCAATAAAATATTGAAAAATAACTGAACAATCATAAACTGGTCAGAATGTTAAAAAAAAAATTAATGCATAAAAAGAAAAAAAATCATACAAAGAAATTGCAAAATCAAATATGCAGAAAAATCGAAATCAGTTATGCAAAAGAAGTTAGAGTTAGTTATGCAAAAGAGGTTAGAGTTAGTTATGCAAAAGAAGTTAGAGTTCGTTATGCAAAAGAAGTTAGAGTTAGTTATGCAAATTAGAAAACAAAAAAAAACAAGTAACTATCAGAAAACAGAATCAATTATGTAGATGTAGTTAAATGCAATGATGCAGGGATGGTTGTTTTTTTTATTTATTTATTTTTAGTAATGTAAAGACTCACGCAAACAAAAATTCAACACACATACGCAATAAAAATTTAACAAATATTCAGCATGCTATATTATTTTTAGACTTGACCGAAAAGAAAACAAATACAGACTCAATAAACTCGACAGACTCTATGACTCTATGACAAACACAGCATTCCACAGACTCGGGATTCGGCTTAACTCAGTTTTGACACACAAAGACACAAAAGAACTTGTGAAAGAGAAAGCGGACCAATGGCCATCCAAGACGAATTCCCTGATGAACAGTTGCTACACATTAAAGCATCCACACCATGATTTGCCAACATCTGCAACAACGTGGCAACAACTCATTTTCCACCAGAGGCATCTCGGGCCCATAAGGATAAAATCCAAAGCGATGCCAAGTACTACATTTGGGATGATCCCTAGCTTTGGAGACTGTTCAGTGACAAGGTCATCCGTAGATGCATTCCTGATGTCGAGATCAATTCGGTCCTCCAGTTCTGCCACTCAGCACTTAGAGGCGGCCATTATGGATCAACTCGGACTACCAGGAAAGTGTTAGACTGTGGCCATTACTGACCAACTATCTTTAGAGACATGCATAAATTCGTCTCCACCTGCGAAAAGTGCCAAAAGGTAGGATTGGCCATGAACCGAAGGCATGAAATGCCCTAGCAACCCATCTAGTTCTGTGAAATTTTCGATGTCTGGGGAATAGATTTCATGGGGCCATTCCTAGTCTCCAATGGTTACTCATACATTCTGCTAGTCGTAGATTATGTATCAAGATGGGTAGAGGCCATTGCCACCAGCACCAATGACGCAAGGGTGGTTGTGGACTTCCTAAAGTCCAATATTTTCTGCAGGTTTGGTGTGCCAAAAGCGCTCATAAGTAACCAAGGTAGTCACTTCTGTAACAGAGCCATGGCCTCTCTTCTTCAAAAATATGGGGTAGCACACAGAATTTCTACAACTTACCACCCCCAGACAAATGGCCAAGCATTAGTCTTTAACAGCGAAATCAAGAAAACGCTGCAAAAGATGACCAACCCCAGCAGGAAGGACTGGAACCGTCTCCTTGAGGACTCTCTTTGGGCACATAGAACCGCATATCGAACGCCGCTAGGGATGTCTCCCTACCAGATCGTCTTCGGTAAGACCTCTCACCTTCCTATTGAACTTGAGCACAAAGCTTACTGTGCTGTCAAGTAGTGCAATTTGGCCTACGACCAAGCGAGAGAGCAACGGAATTTCCAACTACAAGAACTTGATGATCTCCGCTTGGAAGCATACGAAAATTCTAGGATATACAAGAAAAAAGTCAAGAAATTTCATGACCAGAAGATCCTGAGGAAAGATTTTCATGTTGGCCAAAAAGTCTTGCTGTTCAATTCAAGACTCAAGCTCATAATAGATAAGCTTCGTACCAGATGGGATGGACCTTTTGTCATCGCTAAGATATTTCCCAATGGTGTAGTACAATTGCAAGATGAACATAGCAGCAGCACCTTCCAAGTCAATGGGCATCAGGTCAAGCCATTCCACGAAGGTCCAACACCAGTTACTCATGACATGGAGATCATCTCATTGATGGAACCAACTCCACCAGATGGAACTACCTTAGCCGACCCTGCCTTGCATTGAGGACAATGTAGATTTTAAGTGTGGGAGGGATATTGTTGTAGTTATGTGAACATCATGTTTTTATTCCCGAACTCTTTTGTTTTGTTTTGTTTTGACCCGGTTTTGACCTTTTGTCGAATTTTTCATCTGTTTTTAGTAAAAGCTGTCCAAGCCAAATCCATTCCGGCTCTGTGCCATCTAGGCTGGGTTTGGAGTGACTTTGGCCTGGCAGGATTTCAATTCTGTCATTTTGTTTATGATAATTTTCCTCCTAAGTAGAATTCCAAATTGGACTGTCGAGAAAAATGTTTTGAAAAGAAATTCGAATTGACTTCTGGAAGTTTGAAAAAGACAGGAGAAAGTAATTCTACAACTATGGCAAGAGATTTCTCTAGCCTGAAGGGAATGAAATTTTGTGCTCTAGACAGTGATTGATTGAGAAACTGAAAAGGAAAACCTGATGTGACAAAGCAAAATAACCCGTGTGAGATTTTGAGCCTTCGTAAATATTCATGGCCTACATCTTGCCATTCTCCTTGTTCTTGTGTGATTTTTGCATTCATGATTAACTGTGTATTCGACATTTTCCCATTAACTCTCTAGATACAGTTGTTCTCACATGTAGGAATGACATGATCTAGGTTATATTTCTTAGGAGCCCCGAGCCAATTAAAGCCTACCTAAAGGAAGTTGTCTCCCTTGTTTACCCCCATTGAGTCGCATAACCGTTCTTTCTTACAACTCATTACAAGCCAAAGCCAGAAAACCATGAAATAACCTCACCCTCAAGAAGTAGAGGAGCTTTGGAAATGTTTTGGGAGTAAGTCATTATCAAGTGTGGGGGAGTCTCTAGGAAGCAGAATCTAATCAGCATCCTCTAAAGGCTCAAAAAATGCAAAGGAAGAAAAGAAGCAAGTGAAGGAAAGAAAAAGAAAAAGTGGAAGCAGGAGCTGAAAAATCTAAGCTGAATTCAAATATATGTACATATATATATGTATAATAAGAAAAAGAAAGGAAGTGAACTGGCAACAACAAAGGAGGAAATGATAGCATCCTGGGTTATCCCTCATGCTGATGGAGCTTACTCCCCATTGCTCCTCTCTTCCCCATGGGTCCTAAAGTCAGTTTCTATATTTTATCCTACCCGTGATCCCAGCCTCGCTACAAGCTGAAAAAGAAGTCCTAGTGATCATAACTGCGTGTGTTTTTACAGGTGTAAGAAGAGAGCTTTGTGAAAGTATGGTAATATCAGTTCCATGAATTTTGAGTGTAAATACAAACCCAAACACGTGAGAAGTGAGGGAGTTATTTGCCTAAATGAGAGCTCTATCACTCTTGGTTACCTTCTCCTATTTGTAGGTCATGAATTTGCCTTGAGCATGGAAGAAGTAATTTTCATATAGTTTGAGTATCTCGATCCCAAGGTGAATGAGTGCCGACTCTGTCTCGGTTAAACTTAAGAAAGCCAATTGAAAAATTCTTTTCTATCTTTAAAAATCTCCCTTGTGTATTTTCATTTTATTTTGCGTAAGAGTGCAAAAGGTTAAGTGTGGGGATCTGATGAGTCACAAGTTATATATCTTTTATGGACCTAAGAAGGATGTCACAAGACTATCTTGTGCTTAAGAATGGAGTGTTAGCTGAGATTCATATTATGGACCTAAAAATAGAGAAAATACAAATATGTGTTAATTCAAGGATCTTAGCTAACTCTTCTTTTCTTGCAGGATCGGTCGAGATGTTCTCGGGTCCATCATAAGAAGACTCAGCCAAGATAAAGTCATCTCGACCAAGACCGGCTCCATTTCGGCCAAACCAGATCAGGCTAGTCTTCACGGCCCAGCACCCCAAGTAGGTGCATTCCAATAAGGAGCAACCCAAAGATGCTATCCACGTCAGTTGTCCAGCTCAGGACCACTTCAGCTCCAGCTCAACTACCACGTCACTTCTAGAGTAGCTTACAACGCAAGATACATAAGGATAGGATTGGAAATTCATGTTGTAATTTTGTTAGGAATCGCTAGGAGTAGCAAGTCATAGCTCGTGTATATATATGAGGAGCTGTGCACTTTTTAGGTGTCTTTGAATTCATTCTCAAAACACTCCCATTATATCCATTTCTTCGCTCTCATTCTCTCCATTTATGGTGGTGCACGGTGCTACGTTGGTGTTTCTTTGGATCGAGGAAATGCAGGTCTGAGAATGGGAAGCCGACATTTGTCAAAGGGGACTGATTGGGGTTTCCAACAAACTCTAGTGAATCTGATCCTCAGCGCTCAGTCTATTGGAGGTGAACCATCACCATCAACCATGGCGATCGTCGTGGAAGATGGATCCACTTGAATTCAGACCACTATGTTTGTACTCTGTTTTCTGTTAATCAATTTCATTATGCATTTCTTATTTTCGTTCCCTTCCTCTCCTTTAATTCATGATTTAATCCGCAATTGCAATTGAATTGTGAACAATGTTAAGCTAAGCCGATCGAAACTGGTTTAACTAATTCAGTAGGTAATCGTTTGACGATTGTTAATCGAGAACCTAAAATCAGCTTTGAACTTAATCCTTGCCAACTGATGAGGTAACGATTGTATAATTGCTCGATATGGCAATGGACGAACCTTTGACAATTTCCATAAGACTTCCCAAGGCTGATATGGACTGAGAATTGGAGTGCAGAATTTAGACTGGACTTGGACTAATAGGACTAAACATGAACACAGTTATGTCGTAATAATAATAATAGTAAAACCAGTAGCTTTAGTGTATGTTTACTGCATTCATAGTTTAGTTTGTTTCCTACCTTACTTGCATTCCAATCCCCCCTGTTTACTGCTTTTCAGTCCGAGACAGAGATAGTCCATCTCTGTAGTGTCTGTCTGCACTCAACCAAAACCAAGTCAAATAGGTCTCTACAAAGATCATACCGGCTTAGTCTCTACCGAGAGCGACTCGACCAGTGGCCAAGACAGGTTAGCATTCTACACTTAAGATTCTACGTCATTTCACTTAACACTGAGTCATAATTGAACACACTATGTCCTTGAAAAAAATCGACCTAGGCTTGACTATACTATAGTTAGCTTTAGTTATTTGATGCCCATTAAGACAACTAAAATGGAGCACATCACATTCCTCATTGGGTTGTTGGGCTGATAAGCCTGGCCTGGCCGAGATGGAGTCGGTGTGGTCGGGAAGACTTCATCGTAGTTGAGTCTTCTTATGATGGGCCGAGATCGTCTCGGTTGGACCTCTTATGATGGGCTGAGATCATCTCAGTTGAACTTGCAAGAAAAGAAGAACAAGTCTTTTATTAGCTAAGATCCTCGAATTAGCAAAGAAGACTGGAGTTGACTTCTAAAGGACGCTCCTTGTGTGCATAGAATTGCATACTGAACTCCGTTAGGGATGTCTCCCTACCGGATTGTCTTCGGTAAAGCTTTCCATCTCCCAGTGGAGCAGGAACACAAAGCTTACTAGGCTGTCAAACAATGCAACCTGGCCTATGACCAAGCTGGACAGTAGAGGAAGTTCCAATTGCAAGAACTAGATGAACTCCACTTGGAAGCCTAGGACAATTCTAGGATCTACAAGCAGAATGTTAAGGAATTCCATTATCATCAGATCTTGAGAAAAGAATTTCGAGTCGGCCAGAAAGTACTCCTGTTCAATTCACGCCTCAAGCTCATTGCAGGTAAGCTTCGTTCTGGATGGGATGGACCTTTTGTTATCACTAATATTTTTCCTTATGGTGTAGTTGAATTAAAGGATGAACATACCAATAGCACCTTCCAAGTCAATGGACATCAGATCAAATTATTCCATGAAGGCCCAACACCAACTGCAAGCGACTTGGAGACCATTTCATTGATGGAACCAACCCTACCATATGGCACACACCGAGCCAACTTCACTAATCCCTCTTTAGTCATAACAGGCATTAAGGGCAATGTAGAATTTCTCCCAACAGAATTCTGATATCGGATTGCTGAGAAAATATTTTGGAAAAGGAATTTGAATTGATTTCTAGAAGTTTGGATAGTACAGTAGGAAGCAATTCAGAAACTTTGGAAGTAGATTTTTCAAGCTTGATAGGGAATGAAATTTTTATGTCTCTAGGCAGTGAATGATTGGAAATTGAAAAAAAGGAACCCGTTGTGATAGAGCAATTGACTGTGTGAGAATTTTGAGCCTATGCACATATTTGATGGCTTTAAATCTTGCAATTCTCTCTTTTCTTGTGTGATTTTTGCATCCATGTTAGCTGTGCATTCTAGATTTTTCCTTGACTCTCTCGATATATCTGGTTTCACATGTAGGAATGAAATGATCTAGGCCATGATTCTTATGAACCCCAAACCAAATGGGCCTACTTGGAAAGTTTTGTCCCTAGTCCACCTTCTTTGAGCCTGCATGTCCATTCTTTGCTGACAGTTCATTACAAGCCAAAGACGAAAATACCATGATTAACCCTTAACCTTAGGGAGCAGAGGAGCTTTGGAATTGTTTTGGGAGTAAGTCATAATCAAGTCTGGGGAAGCACCGAGGGAGAGAAGCAAGCATAATGACGCGAAGGGGTTGAAAAAGGAAAAAGAAAAGAAAGAAGTGCCAGTGAACAAAAGAAAAAAAATGAAATGAAAAAGTAGCCAAAAGTCGAAAACTGTAAAAACTCAAAACGAGCTGTAGCACAACAATAAAAAGAAGGAAAGAAAAAGATGAGAAAGGAAAGAACATAAGTGAGCAAGGAAGGTTTTTAGAATAAAGAAAAATATCACAGTATCCTGAGTTGTCCCTCATACTAATGAAGCTTACTCGCCATTGCTCCTCTCTTCCCTTTGCTTACTAAACTCAGTTTCCTTCTTATATCCTACTAATGAGTCGTATTTTAAACACCTCACAAAGGCTTAAGATGGGTGTTGTTAAGAATGTTTAATGATTCAAAGTCTTGTCTTAATCGAGATTTGAATTATGGGCCTAAAAATAGGAGAAATACAAATCTGTGCTAAAATGAGGTTTCTTAACTAACAAAAGGTTAAGACTTGTTTTGCATGACCAATAAGACCATCTCGGCCCAAGCTGGGAACATCCCGGCCAGTCCAACGCTCCCGGTCAAGCTGACATCAGTGACGGAAATCTCGCCTAAAATCACTCCCGTAAGAATGCAGATATGATTTGTCAAGATTAAGGAATCTGCAACGAAGATATGATGTGTCAAGATTAAGCAATTTGTAATGCAGATATAATTTGCTAAGATTAAGGAATCTGTAATGCAGATATGATTTGCTAAGATCAAGGAATCTGTAATTCGGGTAACTAGGAATGCAGATATGATTTTGCTAGAAATTAGGAAACTGGGAAACTCCTAAGATTGAGGAGATCGTAATTTGTAATTCGAATTGGAATCTTTAGGATTTGAATTTTTGTTATTAGGATTAGGTTTAGATTTATCCAACTTGTGTATAAATAAGCACACTAGACCACAGCTTCAAGTGTGGAATTTTCAGCAAAATCTAGAGCTAGCGTCGTCAACAATTGCAGACACTCCAAGCTAGTACAGTGGTACACGAAGCTTTAATACGGTGTCTCTCTCGGTCGAGGAGGTACAGGAACAGGATTTGGGAAGCTGGAAGCCTTCAGAGGTGGAAGGCGGACTATCTGGAAACTCTGATTTCTCACCTTTGTATTTCATTTGGTATATCAATAAATACAATTGGTTTGCAATTCTGAATTTTCTTATAATTCCTATGCTTTAATTCTACTCTTAACTTTATCGAGACACACTGTTAGGGGTAGATCACATTAGATTAGGACCGGTTGGAACTAGTTTAACAATCTGATTAGGTAGAGAACCTAAAATCAACCAAGTGCATACTCTTTGCCAACTGATGAGGTAGCGGTTGTGTAAATCCTCGGTATGGCAGTGGAGAAACGTTCGGTGGTCATCGTAAGAATCTAAGGTTGATTCGGAATATAATTCTAAGTAAGAATAGTAAACTGTCGTGTTTTGATTCCCGAATTGATACAGTAGTTAGTATAGAGTAGTTTAACATAGTTTAATTTACTTTCAGCACTTAGTTTATTTTCTACACTTAAACACAAACGCCCCCCCGTATTTACTGCTTTCTATAGTCTGAGACTGAGTCAGTCGGACTCCGTTGCGTTTGTCTAAGCCGACCGACAGTAAGTCGACATTTCACAACAATTAGCATTTTCTACAAATTTCTGATTACTACACTTAGCACAATCTGAACACACTGTGTCCTTGAGAGAATCGACCTTGGTTAGCTATACTATACTTAGCTTTAGTTTTATTTGATGAGCGTAAGATGACTAAAAACCCGCTTATCACCTACCATTGACCTTGGCCTCATTACAAACCAAAAAGAAGTCCTAATGATCATAACTGAATGTGTTTTTGCAGGTATAGAAGGAGAGGCCAGTCAAAGTATGGTAATACCAACGCATGTGGTGTTGAGTGTAAATACAAACCCAAACACTTGAGAGACTGAGAGAATATTTGCGTAACTGAGAACTCTATCACTTTTGGTCACTCTTTGATGTTTGCAAGTCATACATTTTCCTTAAATACAAAAGAATTCATTTTCAAGATTGCTTGAATGTCTGAGTCTTGGAGTAAAGGAATGATGACTCTATTTGTTTGAATTGAAGGAAATCAATTAAAATTCTTTCTCTGTTTTGAAAATCTCCCTTGCGTGTGAACTCTTATTTTTCCCAAGAGTGCAAAAGTGTAAGTGTGGGGGTATGATGAGTCGTATTTTATACACCTTATAGGACCCTAAGATGAGTGTTTTTGGGATCATTTGATGCTTAAGAATTGAGTATTAGATAAGATTTATATTATGGACCTAGAAATAGGGAAAGTATAAATCTGTGCTAACTTGAGGATTTTAGCTAATATAAGAATTTATACATTTCTACAGGTCAAATTGATCTCAACTCATCAAGAGTCCTGGCTAGGCCGAATTGATCTCAACCAAGGAGAGTCCTTCTCAACCAGCCCACTCCTTCTCGGCCAGCCAACTCAGCGGTCTAGCAACCCAATAAGGAGCGGCCCAATTGCGTCATCCACATCAACAATCCAGCACAGAGTTCATCTCAGCTGCCATGTCATTCTTGGAGAATCTGCCATGTCACTCTGAAGAATCTTCACAAGGGTAGAATAGGTAATTCAATTGTAATTTTGTTAGGATTCGTTAGTAGCGCGTTTAGCAAGGTTCAACTCGTGTATAGAAGGAGCTGAGTATGCTTGTGCGGGTGTGGTTGAATTCATATTTTCCATTTTTCATTGTTTTCATTCTCTCGCTCTTGCCTTCTACACTCACGGTGGTGCACGATGCTCTAAATGGTGCTTCTCTCGATTGAGGAAGTACAGGTCAGAAACTAAGAAGCCGAAGATCATCAGAGGGGACTGCTTGGATTACCAACGTACTCTGGTGGATCTGATCCTCAGCGTTCTGGCTAACAGAGGTGAACCATTGTCGTTTGACCATGGCGATCATCGTGGAAGACGGATCCACTGAATTCACACCATGTGTTTATATTTAGTTCTTAATAATATAAGTGTTTTTTGATTTTGATCTCTGTTTGCATTCTCACACTTTAATTCACTATCTACGTTGCGATTGCACAAGGTGACGTGAACAATATTGAACTAAGCCAATTGGAACTGGTTTTAACTAATTCAATAGGTAATCAACTAGAGAACCTAATTGAGAACCTAAAATCAACTCTAAGCTTAATCTCTGCCAACTGATAAGGTAGCAATTGTGTATATCCTCAGTATGGCAATGGACGAATGTTTGGCGATCGTCATAAGAAAACCCAAGGTTGATACGGACTATGAACTGGAGTGAATGAACTAGAACGAACTTGATTATTGAGACTGAACATGAACACAGTAGTAGTAGTAGAGTAGCTTAGTTTAATTGCATTTATGTTCTTAGTTTACTTTCAGTCTTTTGTTACTTGCACTTCAAAACTCCCTATTTCCTGCATTTCAGCCCGAGACAGAGTCAATCCAACTCTGTAGCGTCTGTTTGCACTTAGGCGAGACCATGTCGGATAAGGCTCTACCGAGTCCATATCGGACCAATATGTGCCTAGAGCGAGTCGGCACCTTACACTTGAGAGTTCCAGTTTTACTTTAGTTTTCACATAAAATCACAATCGAGCACACTGTCTCCTGGAGAGAATTCGACCTAGGGTTGACTATACATAGTTAGCTTTAGTTTTTTTGATACACGTTGAAATGACTAAAAACAAAGTTTATCAAATTGACGCCGTTGTCGGGGACACAAGTTCTTCTGTGTCTTTGTGTGCCAAACCTGAAATCGAATCCCAAGTCTGTAGATTGCCATGTCAGTCGAGTCATAGAGTTTAAAAGTCTGTCTATTTTGATTTGGATCCTGAATAATATACCATGCTAAGCTGTATAAATTTTTGTGCCTTTACTTTTCTTTTCTTTTTTTGCAATTGATATTCATTTCTGATAACTAGGTTTGCTTTTGTTTCTCTTTGCATCATTAACCATAACTTTTCTGCATAAATTTTTATAATGCATGACTAAGAGTAGTTCTGACCCTTTGTATGAATTAGATCCTGAGATAGAATTAACTTTGCGTAGGTTAAGAAAAGCTACGAATATAGTAGTGAGTAACCGTAGAAATTCTGATTCTATTTCTAGTTGTGAAAATAACAATTTTGCTACTAACAGTTCTAATTCTGTTGAGTATAGTAGCACTAACATTTTTGCAAAGCTGGGACAGATGGATAATAATGATAGAACATTGAAGGAGTTGGCTACACCAGACGTGGTATATCAACCTTGGTGCATCCAGTATCCGCAACTGGAACCTGCTCAATCATATGAACTGAAATCTGGTCTTATACACTTGTTGCCCAAATTTCATGGTCTTGTAGGAGAAGACCCCCACAAACATTTGAAAGAATTCCATGTGGTCTGTTCCACAATGAAGCCGCAAGGGATACCAGAAGACTACATCAAAATGAAGGCATTCCCATTCTCCTTGGATGGAGCAGCGAAGGACTGGCTGTATCTTCAGCCTGTTCTCTTCAACACCTAGGGAGATATGAAATGCATATTCTTGGAAAAGTTCTTTTTAGCATTCATAATTGCAACCATCAAGAAGGAAATTTGTGGGATAAGGCAACAATCAAGAGAAACTCTGTACGAGTACTGGGAAAGATTCAACAAATTATGTGCCACCTGTCCACATCATCAGATCAATGAACAATTGCTGATCTAGTATTTCTATGAAGGTCTGTCAATGATGGACAGAAGCATGATTGATGCTGCAGTGGAGGAGCATTGATGGATAAAACACTAGCAACAACATAACATCTGATCTCTAATATGGCGAGTAATACACAGCAGTTTGGGATAAGAGGACCTAGCCAATCCTAGATGGTGAATGAAATTGTTGTTGCTTCTAACCTAAGGCTGGATAACCAACTGTCCGAATTGACATCTCTGGTGAGGCAACTTGCTGTTGGGCAACACCAACCAAACATGGTAGCCAAAGTCTATGGCATATGTACTTCTGTGGAGCACCCCACTGACTTATGTGTCACATTACAAGAAACTGAGTTGGACCAATCAGAGAATATTAGAGTCATAGGTGGATACCAGTATGGGAAGCAATCATATTAGAACCGACCACTTGATAATCAATAGTATGGAAGACAACCATTTCGGTCAGGACCGAATCAAGGGCCTTATGTAGCTCAAAGATTTCAACCTGCACCAAATGTGCCTCAAGGACCAGCAGGTTACCAATAGTTGAGTCCATAATACCAAGCACCACCTTTCCAATAGCAGTAGCAGTAGAGGATACCACCTCAAGGCAATTCTCCATCTCTGGAGGACCTGATGAAGCAACTTGCAGCCAACAATTTGGAGTTATAGCAATCTATAAGCTCCAACAATATGTAGTTCTAGCAAAATATGAACGCCACCATCCAAGACCTCAAGATGCAGATAGGACAGTTAGCTAACATTATGAGTCATTTATAGTCGGCCGGATCCAACAACCTTACCTCACAAACAATTTCAAATCCGAGAGGGAACGTAAGTGTAGTTATGTTGAGAAGTGGAAAAGAATTATCTCAACCAACACCGCAACTATCAAGATCAACCGAAGCCGACTCTGAACCAGATGCCAACTCACAAGTGCAGCAACAAGAGAAAATTTTCCCATTGTCATTTCCAACTCAGACCGTCTCGGTAAGGAAATCAGAGTCTGCGGAAGAACTACTGAAGATGTTCCGCAAGGTGGAAATCAACATTCCACTCCTGGATGCTATTAAGCAGATTCCTATGTATGCAAAATTCCTTTAGGACTTGTGTGCGCATAAGAGGAAGAAGATGAAGGGGAGTGTAGAAGTTGGAAGCATAGTATCGGCGTTAACCAGGAATGAAGACTTCACTGTAGAAGCACAATCACTGCTGAAGAAATGCCAAGATCCTGGAATCTTCGTTGTCCCATGTACCATTGGCGACTGTACCTTTGCCAATGCAATGTTGGACTTGGGAGCTTCAATTAATGTCATGCCAACTTCAATCTACAAATCCTTGAATTTTGGTGATCTAGAACTTACTAGGATGACAATACAACTAGCAAATAGAAGTGTTGTTCAACCCTTGGGCATTCTCGAAGATGTCCTTATCCAAGTTAATGAGTTGATTTTCTCAATAGATTTCTACATGCTTGATATGGAGGACGAGACATCGGGGAAGGGATCCACCTTGATCTTGGGGTGACCATTCCTTATGACTGCTACAACAAAGATTGATGTGCATGCCAGGACACTCTCTATGGAATTTGGCGACATCTTGGTGCAGTTCAATATTTTCGAAGCTATGAAGCACCCCACCAAGGACCATTCACTCTTTGGCATAAATTTGATTGATGAACTAGTTGAGGAGTGTCTTCAACCAGATAGCAACAATGAAGAGAGTGCAAATTTTACTAAAAGTACTTATTCAATTGGTTGCCTAGGGTCCACAACAGCAGAAGCTGACTATGCTAAAGTACATGATCTTCCCAACTTTGAGGATGATAATATTGATCTTGCTAACTTGAGTCAGGAAGCCGAGCTGATCAAACTATTAGACCAAGTACGCAACCATGAGAACCCAGAGTGCTCAAACAATGTAGAAGTTCAAGTTGTCGAGATCGAAAAGCTATTCACACCACAAGTGGCAATCATGTTCACTATCAAGTACGAGTCGACCAAAAGAGGCTGAGACCAAAGAAGGACCGAAGTCATCTTGGCCAAGAAGACAATGGTCAAGGCCGACCCACATGTACAAGTGCATGCCGAGACCATCTCGGCCAAAGAAGACTAGAAGCAAGCTAAAGCCGAGTCTGTCTCGGACAATCAAGGCGAGAACCACATTCCATCCAGATCCGACTTCAGAGCAAACCAAAGAGCCGAGTTCTACTCCCATGCGACAAGGATCGATTCTATCAAAAGGAGTCTTCCATAATAGCCAAAGGCCGAGATCATGTCGGCACACCTGGTGCCGAGCTCAATTCAAGTCGGCCAGTCAGATTCAAAAAGTATTTAATGATAATTCTTCATCTTTGCCACCACCCATGGAATTGAAGCCATTGCCAAGCCACTTGAAATATGCTTATTCGGATACTAAGCAGTAACTCCCAATCATCATTTCCAGCAATCTCCACCAGGAGCAGGAGGATAAATTGCTGCAAGTCTTGAGGCAACATAAGAAGGAAATTAGGTGGAAATTATCTAACCTTCCCAAAATAAACCCCTCCACCTGCATGCATAGAATTTTAAAGGAGGAGGAAGCCAAGTGATGAGCCACAATTTATACACCTTTTAGACACCTAAGAAGGAGGTTTGCAAAACTATTTTGTGCTCAAGGATGGACTGTTAGCTGAGATTCATTTTAGGAGATTAAATACAGGAAAAATACAAATCCGTGCTAATTCAGATTTCTTAGCTAAACAAACAGTATCACTCCTTCTTTTGCAGGTCAGGCCCGTCCCGGCCAGCCGGTTCCATCCCGGCCGAGATGAAGTCGTCTCGGCCGGCCAGATTGACTGCAACCTAGAAGCCCAGAAGAGAGTGGCCCAAATGTGTTGACCACATCGGCTATCCAGCTTGGAGGCCATCTCAATGCCAACTCATCTGCCATGTCAGTCTGAGGAAATCTGCCATGTCACGTGAGAAGATCTGCATAGGGGTAGAATAGGGCATTCACATTGTAATTCTGTTAGGATTCGTTAGGATTAGCTAATCACAGCTCGTGTATATATAGGAGGAGCTATGCACTGTTTAGACGTCTTTGAATTCACTCTTTTCGCACATCAATTACTTCATCTTCTTCGTTCTCGTTCTTCCATTGCTGGTGGTGGTGCACTGCAGTGGTACTTCTCTCGATTGAGGAAGTGCAGGTCTAAGACTGGGAAGCTGGACGCTCACCAGAGGGGACCGATCAGATTACTTGACGCACTCTGGTGGAACTGATCCTCAAGCACTTAGGCGAAACGGAGGTGAACCACTACCATCAACCTTGGCGATCGTTGAGGAAGATGGAACCATCCGAATTCGGACCACTGTATTTGTACTCTGTTTTTTATTAATTGATTCCGTTCTGCATTTCATATCTCTGTTCTCTTCCTCTACTTTAATTCACGTTGAATCATGATTGCAATTGAACTGTGAACAATGTTAATCTAAGCCGATTGGAACTGGTTTAACTAATTCAGTAGGTAATCACTTAACGATTGTTGAATGAGAACCTAACATCAGCTCTGCACTCAATCCCTGTCAACTGATGAGGTAGCGATTGCATAAATCCTCGGTATGACAATGGACGAACCTTTGGCGATTGCCATATGACTACCAAAGGCTGATATGGACTATGAACTGGAGATTGGAACCTGGACTGGACTTGATTAATGGAACTGAATCTGAATACAGTTATATAATACTAATAGATAATTAGTAACAGTAGTATACATTTACTGCATTCATAGTCTTAGTTTATTTTCTGCATCACTCGCATTCCAACTCCCCCGTTTACTGTTTTCTTTACTGTTTTCTGGTTGAGACAGAGGTAGTCCGCCTCTGTAGCGTCTGTCTGTACTCAGCCGAGACCAAGCCGGATAGTCTCTGCCGAGACCATCTCTGCTCAGTCTGTACTCCACATCTTCAATTCTGCATTGTTTAGCTTGACACTAAACCACAATTGAGCACACTGTGTCCTTGAGAAAAATGACCTAGGGTTGACTATACTATAGTTAGCTTTAGTATTTGATAAGTGCGTTGAAACGACTATAAGTGAACGATCATCACCAAGCCCATAAGGCAATAGCAAAGAAGAATGAATCCGACCATCCTAGACGTGGTCTAGAAAGAGGCAACAAAACTGCTTGTTGCAAGGATCATCTACCCCATCTCAGATAGTTAATGGGTGAGCCTAGTACAGGTAGTACCTAAAAAGTATGGGATGACTGTCATTAGAAACTAGCACGACGAATTGGTACCTATGCGGATTCAGAATAGCTGGCGAGTCTGCACCAACTATAGAAGATTAAATCAGGAAACTCGCAAGGATCACTTTCCTTTGCCCTTCATAGATCAAGTCCTGGAGAAATTAGTAGGGAAGCCCCATTATTGTTTTATGGGTGGCTTCTCTGGATACATGCAAATCCACATTGCACCTGAAAATCAGCACAAGACAACTTTCACCTGCCCATTTGGTACCTTTGCATACACTTGCATGTCATTTGGCCTGTGCAACGTGCTGAGTACATTTCAACGTTGCATGACAAGTATCTTCTCGAACCTACTATAGGAGTGCATGGAGGCGTTCATGGATGACTTCATGGTATATGCTAATTCATTTGACGCATGTCTAGAAAACTTATCCAAGGTGTTAACGAGATGCATTGACACAAACTTGGTTCTTAACTTTGAAAAATGCCATTTCATGGTGACTGAGGGAATTGTGTTGGGACACCTGGTATCCAACAGAGGCATTAAGGTTGACAAATCAAAGATTGACATCATCACCTCTCTTCCAAACCCCGCTTCAGTACGTGACATTTTCTCATTCTTAGGACATGCAGGATTTTATAGAAGATTTATCAAGAACTTCAGCAAGATTGCCCTGCCACTATTTAAGCTGCTATAGAAAGATGTGGAATTTAAGTTTGACGAGCCCTGTATTGAAGCCTTTGAAGAGCTGAAAAACTGACTCACATCTGCCCCTATTCTCCAAGCACCTAACTGGGAGTTGCCATTTGAGCTTATGTGCAATGCTTCCAATTCAGCATTAGGAGCCGTCTTAGGCCAAAGAGCTAGAGTCGGCAAGCTAGTGCACGTGATTGCTTATGCATCTCAGACAATGGACCTGACCTAGTTAAATTACACAACAACCGAGAAGGAGCTATTGGCAGTCGTGTTTGCTTTGGACAAATTTTGTTCATACCTACTCGACTCAAAAATTAATGTGTTCTTTGACCATGCTGCATTGATATTCTTGTTGAAGAAGCCAGATGCCAAGCTGAGACTGATTCGGTGGATGCTTCTCCTTCAAGAATTCAATATAGAGATAAGAGACAAAAGAGGTGCTGAGAATTTAGTAGCAGATCAATTGAGTAGGAATTAGAAGGAAGCTGACCCGATGCCTATCAAAGATGAATTCCCAGATGAGCAACTATTTCATATCACCACGCCTACACCATGGTTTGCAAATATTTGTAACTTTGTGGCAGCATCTCAGTTCCCACCAGAGGCATCCCGACTATACAAGGAAAGACTACAAAATAATGCCAAATACTACATATGGGATGATCCCTACCTATGGAGACTTTGTAACGACCAAGTTATTTGCAGGTGCATTCCTGACATCGAGATCATATCGGTCCTCTAGTTTTGTCATGCAACACCTGGGGGCGGGCATTATGGATCCACTTGGACGGCTAGAAAAGTGCTTGATTGTAGATTCTATTGGCCCACCATTTTTAGGGATGCCTATCAATTCGTCTCCACATGCGAAAAATGCCAAAAAGCTGGAATGGCCATTAGTAGAAGGCATGAGATGCCCTAACAACCTATATTGTTCTACGAAGTCTTTGATGTGTGGGGTATCAACTTCATGGGGCCATTCCTAATCTCCAATGGGTATTCTTATATTTCGTTGGCCGTAGATTACGTGTCAAGATAGGTAGAGGCCATAGCCACCAAAACCAATGATGCCAAGGTTGTAGTGGATTTTCTGAAGTCCAATATCTTCTGCTGGTTTGGTGTGCCAAAAGCGCTCATAAGTGACCAAGGCAGTCACTTCTGCAATAGAGTCATGTCCTCTTTACTCCACAAGTATGGGGTGGTGCATAGAATTGCCACAGCCTATCACCCCCAAACCAACGACTAAGCTGAAGTTTTCAACAGGGAAATAAAGAAGACGCTGCAAAAGATAACCAATCCGAACAGGAAGGATTGGAGCCGACTCCTTGAGGACGCTCTTTGGGTACATAGAACTGCATACCGAACTCTGTTGGGGATGTCTCCCTACCGGATTCTCTTCGGTAAAGCCTGTCATCTTCTTGTGGAAATAGAGCACAGAGCTCACTGGTAGTTAAACAGTGCAATCTAGCCTACGACCAAGTAGGAAAGCAAAGAAAATTCCAGCTGTAAGAACTAGACAAACTCTGCTTGGAAGCCTATGAGAACTCTTGGATCTATAAGAAAAAAGTCAAGCGATTTCATTATCAACAGATCTTGAGAAAATAGATCCGAGTTGGCCAGAAAGTGTTGTTGTTCAATTCACGTTTAAAGCTCATAGTAGGTAAGCTTCGTTCTATATGGGATGAACCTTTTGTTACCACTAATGTCTTTCCCTATGGTGCAGTAGAACTAAAGGATTAACACACCAACAACACCTTCCAAGTCAATGGGCATCAAATTAAGCTATATTTTGCTTATTTTCAAATTTACATCTCATTATGATGGTGCTATCTTGCACAAGTCATATCTTAAGCTATAAACCTCTAAATTGCACAATCTTGGTGATTTTGGAGTGCTAAGACAATGCTCTACAACTTTTCTCTTTTAAGTTCAACATAGTTTGATCTTCTTTATTGCCAAAAGTCTGCATGAAGTTTCAACCTCTACAACCCACTCTAGTTTTGGAACTTTTGGTGGTAGACCTTTAAAGCACCTTACTTAGCATTCAAAGCATATATTAGTTAGTTTTTGTTAGTTATAGTTTGTTTTGGTTAGTTAGAATTTAGTTTTTTAATTTTAAAAGACATTTCATAGTTGTTTTTTTAGAGGTTTCATGGATCACAAATTTTCTCTCTATTCTCATTTCTCGATTCTTTCTTCTATTTTGGAAACTAAACTCTATTGTCAATGCAAGATTCCATGATTGTGGTTCGGTTTGAGTTCTTGTATCTATAAAGTTAAATAATATATATAACAATAATAGATTTAATGTATTAATTTATATAATATAATGTATATAAAAAAATATAGTTATATATATATATATATTTATACTTATATATGTAAATTCATTTATATAAGATATAATAATAACAATAACATATATATTATACAATATAATAATGTATATATAATATATATACAAAATAATAAAATATATAGAACAATATATATATATATATATATATATATATATATATATATATATATATAATATAATATAATATAATATTTGTATTTAGAATATTATCCTATATATATTTATAAAAATAATAATTTTGAGATGTAAATTTAAAATGTATTATTTATTAAGATGTTAAAAATTAAATGACTATCATACAAATATTTATCAATTATTTTTTAATAATTATTATAATTCTAAATAATTATATTTTTATAATTATATTTTTTATAATTCGGAAAATGGAACAATTAAATTAAAAATTATCTTTTAGATAATTATATATAATTTTAAGGAAGCAATAATTTATCATTTTGAATATAATTTATATCTATCTTATTATTGTTTGGTGTGAATCAAACATTAAATAAAATTACAACTTATTATGTTATTAGCGTCCACTTATTTTATCTTATTATATATGACATAGTAGTCTTATTCTATCCTACTCAGTTAACAAGTTCTAAATGATAAATAAGCTACCACATCTCTATTACATATATAATTTGTTTTATCAACCAAAAGTATATTTATGCATAATATATTTAGCAAACATCAATTATATATATATATATGTATATATATATATATATTTACAATGAACACAACAAAATTTAAACCTAATATTTCATGTAAACTACATAAAATTTTTATCATTATACCATCCGTTGAGTTTAAAATAATCCTACATTTAAAAGATATAATTTTGTATAAAATATTAATTATTTATTCTATAAAATATATCTTTATACGAATAACGTAACACATGTACATATTTATTTTCGAATCTGACTCTTTTAAAATAAAATAATAATAGTTAATTCAAAAAGTTATAGTTGAAATTGAAATAAAATGTCTCAACGTATAAACTAAATTATGAGCTTGCTAAAATTTTATATATTTAACCCTTTAAATTGTACCTTATATTTTAAAGGTATAAACCTTCATTTTGGAACAAAATAATGGAGATAAAAAAGTAAAATATTCAGCATAGAAGTTCTTAAGTAAATGACGAACTAACTTCGTAGGCATTCCCTTAAGGGTGCCATTTTCTTCTATTGAAAGTGTTGTGGAATGTTTGGGCTTACAAACACAAGCTCCAATTTTCCGTAACACATGTCTCTTTCTCCAAGAAGCACGAACATATCACTAACAATAATGTTCAGTTATAATAAAATGCGGATCAGAATGACCAATTTAATTAGCAAGAGAATATATAATTATGTAGAATCTTGGTTATGTAAACCAATTGCCAACAGAGTGCCACATTTCAAGTAAAATTTAGACAAAGTCTTACCCAACTGCCTATAAGTAGGAAACTCAATTGTACTTGGAAACCACACTTATGTGACTTCACATAGTTTATCTCTGTGTCATTGAACGAGTGCAATCTTGAGCAATGGCCAATTACTTAAGCATCTTAATGTTCTGCCTAGTTGAAATGTTTCTTCTTCTTGTGGAGAGCCATGTAAGATAACATGACTCCGATAACTCCCTCTCATGCACACACACTTTAATATTTGACCTTTGTTGTGATATCTTCACTTTGTTTCCTCTACATTGGTCTGATTTCCCTTTACTTTCTTTTCCTTTAGAGATCTTTACATGGTTTCAAATTAATGTCAACAAATACAAATGATTTGATGTGATGTTCAATTTAGCTTAAAAATCTTAATTTTTTTTACAAACATGAAGTAAAAATGTATTGTTTTTGAATAAAGTTGATTCATGACATAAGCTATAGAAAAATAAACACTGATTAACTTTTCTTGTTCTGTTACTATTACATTTCCATGACATGCTTTTTCTTTCTTACTTTATTTTATTTTTGGTTGGTGTGAACCTTCTTCCTACAAATATATGAATCACAAGAATTAACAAATCTTTTCATTATCCTTGATGTTGGCTACATTTGAATAAATTATTGTGTGATTTCTTTCTATGTGGAAACATGTACGGAATAACATAAAAAAAACTATTCGAAAAGTTTTTGGCAGAAATTTGCTAAAATGATTTTTTAATAAATAATGTTATTTTATGTATCTAAGACTTTGAAGCTTATGATTATTTTTTAACAATTTTTTTTATTTCCAAATTTTTTAACAGGTTTTTTCAATTGTTTCATATTATTCTTTGTAATTAATTATTTTAAAAATATTTTTTATCAAAATAATTTAATAAAAAATTAATTTAATCGATCATAACAATAATCAATTATATATATAATTTTTGTTTGGCAAGTGATTCAAGTTAATTTCTAGTTTTTTTAATTGATTGATAAGCTTGTCTAAAATTATTAGTAGTGTTTAATAAACAAATTTCTTTTAGTAACAAGTAACATTGTTTTAGACATCACTTCAAGCAATATTTTTTAAAATTTCAATTTCTAAATTTTAATATTTATAACTCTTTTATCCTTAAAATGTTTATTAAATTTTCTTTTTTTTTCATTTCTAAGTAAGATAAGATTTTATTTTTAAATAATGTTTGATTTTATTTTTTTAACTATTTTTTATATTACACTATCTATTTAAACCATTATACTATTTATATTATTTATTCTATTATTTTTAATATTACACTTCATGATGTTTTAACCACCATACTAATTAACATAATAAAAGTATAACATGTTCTTGAGTTTATGTTATTTTTACTTTATTTTAAATTTAATTAAACATATTTTTAAATATAGAATAAGATTAATAATAGAAGACACAATATGAAAATAGTCAAACAAAAAAATGGACTTCAAATAATTTATCTATAAATTATAAAGTATAAGAGTTTGAAATTAACTTAAAATCTAAAATTATAAATACCTAAAATATATTATTATCAATAAAATAAATTAATTTTTACAAACAAATATTAATATTGTATAAAATGTTATTTTTTGTCATTTACATTTATCAACTACTTCAATAAGGTAGTTTAATAGTCTTCGGTTACCATCTAATTTTTTAGTCATTAACTAATTTTTCAGTTTTCAAACTAGCTTTTTCAGCTATGTTTACCAAATATAGCCATAATTGATTACTAAAATAATCTAATTTGTCTAACTTAATTGTGTGTGTGTATATATATATATATATATATTGTTAGATAAATGATTATATTTATGTAGCATACACTAACATTGACAACTTTAGGCTGAGATTGTTGTTACTACCATTGAGACTCCGACTCTAGCTCTTGCTCCAACTCCAGCTCCAACTCTAGCTCCAACTCCAGCTCCAACTCCTGCTCCAGCTCCAACTTCTCAGACAAACGAGGTAAGGCTTTTTTTTCACATGTTCTTTTCTTAATTTGGACAATTTTGGATAAAGCTAATTAGATACTGTTTTTGCATTTCTTAATTCTTATGTTAATTTCCTCTTTTGTTTTCATGAGTTTCAGCATGGCACAACTGAAGGTAGTCTTCAACCAGAAGGTATGAATAAATCAAGGACATGTTGTCTATGTTACTTTATAAAGAAGCTACAATAATGATAATTTTGAAAATAAAAATATATATAGGATCAAACAATGACATGGTATAGGCTAGTGGATCACACAAATTATTGTTGATTTCTTTCTTCTTTTCTTGGAAAAATTTGATGTTAAGATAAAATGGTGCATGTTGATCCATGCATGAAATTGCAGAATGTGGTCCTCGTTGCGCGGATAGATGCTCAAATACACAACATATGAAGCCGTGTTTGTTCTTTTGCCAAAAGTGTTGTGCCAAGTGCTTGTGTGTGCCACCCGGAACTTACGGCAACAAGGAGGTATGCCCATGCTACAATAATTGGAAGACCAAAAGGGGGGGACCCAAATGCCCTTGAATGTTGAAACTCTCACAATCTAAATATCTAGTTAAATTCATTGCTACCACTTGAATCCCATGTATTATAACATGGCAACATTTATATTTCCTTGATTTAATTATGTTTGATTAGGTTCATTTTGATTCTTCCCCAAGGAATAAGAGAAAATTTTCGTCGTCAAATTACTCATTTTGGTTCTTCCTTCTAATTTTACACTTAAAAGAAATATGCAAAGTTTTAATTTACAGTCGTCGTTGCATTAAGATTTCCACCATCAACGTGAGTTCTGCATAACTAAACCAAAAATTATATTAAAATTTTATGAATTAAATATATTTTTGGTCTCTAAACTTTACTTTAGTCTACATGAATGCTACATCATACTGGTAGTTCATATATTTAGTCACATAATCATTTAACGATAATTAATACTTGATAGAAGGTATTAAAAACAGTGATAAATAATAGTTAAGGAATTAAGACCAATTGAAAATTTGTTAAGAGACTAAAAAGCAAATTTCATAAAAAGATAAAGGACTAAGGCCAATCAAAAAATTATTGAAGGAATAAAAATGAATTTCATCAAAAGATGAGGACTAAACACATAGTTTACAAAAAAAAATTATACATGATTGTCATGCTAGTTTATTGGTTACATGACAACTCATGTGGAGGCTAATGTGATTGTTACGTTATCCCTTAATAGTGCTACTTACGAGACAAGACCAAAAATGTTAATTAACAAAGTAAAAGAATAAGGACTAAAATCAATTAATATTTTATGTAGAAATTAAAAGTGAAACTCGTCAAATGTTTAGGAACCAAAAAAACATATTCAGCACAATTTTATGTATTATAATATAGTTTATAATAATTTATAATTAATATTTTCAATATATATAAGACATCCAATGTGAAAAAATAAAACAAAATTAAAATATAACTAAATTAGTCGTTGCTAATATATTTAACAAATTTAGCATTAACAGTTAATTAGTTATTCTTATGGTAGATTGAATTAATGAATATGGTTGATGCACCTTTAGATCCACAATCAAAACTTAGCTTCAAGTAGGAACCAAGTTAGCCATGGAAATGAAAACTAAAACATAGAAGAAGAAAACAAAAATATGGAGAAGGGAGATGATGAAGCTCGCTACTAATTCATGGAGAATTAGATAAGAAAAGTGAGATTCGCCACAAGCATCTTGGAAGCTTGATAAGAATAGGTTCCTCGTTTAAGACAAGAGTAGATAGGAAGCTCTCACAAAAGTGCAATGTACATTCAATTTTGCATTTTTTTCATATTGTTGGAGATATTGTAAATACCTCATTAGGTTAAGAGGTTACAAATATCTAAATATATCATTAGGAGGTCGTGAATATCGTATTTTATCTACAATGGATATCTTTTCTTTTTTGTTAGCTATATTATCTTTAAGTAGTTCACCTTTACCCTATAAAAGGGAGATTAGAAATTGTATTATTCAATTCAATCAATACACAATTTCTTTTACTTTCAATTTGGTATTAGAGTTCTAGATCTTGGGAGTTCTATTTTCACTACCTCACTTCAATGAACTGCTACCCTGTGACGAGACCCACATATCGGTGCAAAACTAGTCAAAGTCTTCTCTGTCATTCCCAACTATTAGTGATAATGGCATAGGATAAAGCCATTATCTTAGGACCTAATGAAATTCTAAATTTGGTAGGTCCCTCTCGACTTGACGATCACAATTATCTACAATGGGCATAGTACATTTGTACTACACTCAAAGGGTGCAAAATGTTGAGTCATATTGAAAGAAGTGGCCCACCTAGAGATGATCCAAAGTTTGAAGCAAGGGATGATGAGGATTCTCTCATTATGACATGGCTATGGAATTCTAAGACTCTAGAAATAAGACAAAATTATATGTTCTATTCCTCTATTCGTGAGATATGAGAGAATCTCATTGAGACATATTCAATAAAAGGGACTCTACAGCTTGCTATGATATTAAAAGCAAGATCTTCAATTCTAGATAAGGAACCCTCTCAATAACAAAGTACTGTAGTACTCTAAATGGATTGTGGATCGAGTTGGACCAGTACCACGGATTGAAGATGTACAAAGTTAATTTTATTGCATACATTAGGCTTGTTGAAAGGGGGAGAATCTTTAAGTTCCTCCATGGCTTGAATTCTAAATACGATCCTATTAGGGTTCAAATTCTAGGCAATGAGAACCTTCCCTCTCTATTTGAGGTATTTTTTATTGTGTGGAATGAAGAGACCCAACAGTTAGTCATGCTTGATAAAGGAAGCTCCAAACATAGGATCTGCCATGGTGATAGGAAAAGGTTTCACAAATAGATCAACCTTTGAAGGAAAACCCTTCACAAGGAGTAGTCATGGAGAATACTGCATGTTTTACAAATGACCAGGACATACTATGGATACCTACTACAAGCTTTATGGAAAGGAGAAAATTCTTGAACGAATGGGTGGAAATAAATGCCCAACTCAGATGTGGGTGAATCAAACAACCTGTAATAAGGGGAGTGTAGTTGAACATCCTTCTATCTTGCAACTTGAGTAGGATATTCAAGCCTTTAGTAAAGAAGAGATGGATCACCTTCGAGCCTTCCTAAACTCAATAAGTAAGCCTCTTGGCTCGTATGGCTTGACCATGAAAGGTAAGAGTTCCTTCAATATTTCTAGTTCAGTTCCACAAAGCATTTGGATCCTTGATTCTGGAGCAAAAAAGCAACACAAAGCATTTCTAGTTCAGTTCCTTCATATTTTACATCATACCTTAAAGTATCAAAAAAGCAACTCATTATCGTTGCTAATGGAGATCATGTTCCTATTGTCAGATCTGGCAACGTCTAACTTCAGTCCTCTTTATCCCTACATAATGTTCTTCATGTTCCAAAAATGGCTAACAACCTTGTCTCTATACATAGGCTTATACAAGATTGAAATTGCTCAATAACATTTTTTTCGTTCTCATTGTGTTATACAGGAATTTAGAATGGGGAGGATGAATGGAGTTGCTAAAGAGTGGAATGGGTTATATTATTTACAACATCAAGAGATAGGTAACAACACCAATAAGAAAGATTTGCCTTCCAATCAATAGGCAACCTCAAAAACTTAGGCAGTTTCTCCAATTTAGGTTTGCCATAAACGTCTTAGACATAGACCATTTGGGTTACTTAAGACAATGTTTCCATATTTATTTACAAAAGAGTCTACTGAGTCTTTTAAGTGTGATGTTTGTCATTTTTCAAAGCACCATTGTGCAACATTTTCTCCTAGTAATAATAAAAGTCTTCAACCTTTTGACCTTATTCATTATGATGTGTGGGGGCCAGCTAGTAACTCTATATCGGGGGCTAAGTGGTTTGTATCATTTATTAATGATTGTACTCGTGTGACATGAATATTTCTTATGAAACATAAAGTCGAGGTTTGTCAAATATTTTTCGATTTTTTCCGTCTTGTCAAAAACCAATTCGATAAATCTATAAAAAGACTATGATCAGACAATGGTACCGAATTTGTAAATCATGAGTTCTCTAAGTTTCTTAAAGATAATGGTGTGGTTCATGAACTGACGTGTGTGAATACTCTCGAACAAAATGGGGTTATAGAAAGGAAAAATTGCCATCTCCTTTAGGTTGCTAGAACCCTCCTCTTCCAAATGTCTGTTCCTAATGTTTATTGGGGAGAACTTGTCCTAACTACCACTTATCTCATCAACAAGTTACCCACTCATATTATAAACGGTATTAGTCTAATTAAAGATATGTTATCCTTCTTCTCCCCTAATGTTAAGCTTACCAAGTCATGTTTTTGGGTGTGTTACCTTTGTCCATTCTCATAACCTACATCTTGGGAAGTTAGACCCTGGAGCTATCAAATGTTTTTTCATTGGTTATCTTTCAAATAAAAAGTGGTTTAAGTGTTATCATCCTCCAAGTCGTCAGGTCCTTGTCTCAATGGATGTTACTTTTAATGAAACATAGTCATTCTTTATTAACCCTCCACTTCATGGGGAGAGTTATCTAGAAGTTGAGCCTGTCATTGAGTCATTACCTTTTCCTACTCAGGATGTCATCGAGTCATTACCTTTTTCTTCTCAATTTGTATGTACTAACCATCTCTCTGTATAACATTAGAGTTTTATTGTTGCATATGATGCAATCAATACACCTACATTAGTACAGGAATCTTTGAAAAATGAGAATTGGGTTCAAGTAAGGAAAGAAGAGATGAAGGCGTTAGAGAAAAAACTCAACTTGTGAGATTGTTGATAGGCACAAAGACAAAAGAGTTGTAGGTTGTAGTTGGATATACACTATGAAGTGTAAATCTGATGGGACCCTTGATCGATAGAAAGCAAGATTTGTTGCTAAAGGGTATACACAAACTTATGGAATAGATTATGAGGAAGGGTATACACAAACTTATGGAATAGATTATGAGGAAACATTTGCCTCTATAGCAAAGATGAACATGGTAAAAGTTATTCTTTCTTTAGCCGCCCACTTTGGCTAGAACTTGCTACAGTTTGATGTTAAAAATTCCTTCCTTCATGGAGACCTAGAAGAATAAGTCTACATGGAGATTCCCCTAGGATTCCATTATTATAATGAAAAGAACAAGGTATGTAGACTCAAAAAGGAATTGTATAGACTTAAACAGTCTCCCTAAGCATGGTTTGGAAGATTTGCACAAGTCATGATATCCCTAGGATACAAACAAAGTCAAGGTGATCATACTCTCTTTATAAAAAAAATTAAGTCCAATAACCTAAGATTCAATAAATGTGTCAATATTAAAATAAAAAGATGTGAAAAATATCGAACATAAGTCACTATTAAGTACCTCAAACGTGCTTTATCAAACATCCCACAAAGAACCACTCAGTTTTCTATTTGGACGTGATTGACCAATTGAGTGATGATTACATAAATTTGAATTCTAAGTTCCTTGATTTTGATATTGTTACTAGCTATGATTGTACTTGTACTAGGTTAAGTGAGTGTTTTATTTGCATAGAAATTAGTATTGTGGTTAATGTAGGTACAAAAGTTTTAGATATTGCAAGCTTGGATATTGCAAGTGTGGATGCTATAGGAGTTGTAGAGCTTGTAGTAGTT
>JAENHJ010000211.1:0-20000 GCA_025330945.1 Mucuna pruriens
AAATTGTCCGGGCTGAACGTCGTTCCAGCCTTTCCCCAAACCGGCCCAATTTCTAGCTCTTGGGCCATTCCCGCATGACTCCAAGTTGAGACAGTCCAGACCACAGAGTCCACGCTTGACCTCGCCCACGCTTGACTAAGTCTCCGCACATCAGTGGACCCCAAGCGTCATGGGAAAACTTGAAAAAGAAGGAGTAAGATAATATCCGAGAGAATCTTGGGATTCTTATTATGCAGTCACCCCAAGCTCTATATAAAGCCCCAGCGTAAAGAGAAAGGGACGGTTTCAAAGGAGAGAGCAGAGAACGCTTAGCAAGGACCGAAGAGGAAGAACAACCGAGACAGGCCAGAAAAGCTGGACGACGCCAGAAGAAAGAAGAAGAATCCCAGGGCCGCGAGAAAGAGAGGACCGGGACGTTGGCCTAAGGCGGGGAAGACACGCCCACCATCTCCGGAACACCAAAGTTAGTACTCTAATTCAACCCCTTGCATCGTTCGGGTTAGATTCCCGATACTCCATCTCAGCCTAAATTCCCCCACCTTGTTTCGTGGCCTCAGGCCGAGTCCATCTCGGCCCTAGACCGCTAGCCGACATGACCTAAACCCCTATCCCTTCTGGCCGAGGCTCGGCCTCGGCCACACCTGGTGGGCCTACGCCGACTCGGACCCTTCCACAGCGAGAGCTAAGTGCAGACGAGCCTGCTTGGTGCCCAACCCGAACACCCATGTCAGAACCATTTCGCTCCGCTAGGGTCGAGACAGGACGCAGCCATCCCCTCCTCCTAAACTCACCTTCCACTAAAAAAAAACCAAAACTCCCCCAAATATAACTACGTGGACTTTGAATCCTCTAGAGCGAGGCACGAGGCCTGGGGGCACACCCCTATCAAGTCAAATCTTAAATCCCAAAATCCCCTGAACACCTTACTTGAACCTCCTCCTTCCCTGGGACTTAGACCAAAAACACAACCCAAATACAAGCACCGTCCCTCTTCCCATATAGCTAGCTAAGGGTAACTATCAAGTGATAGGCATCTTTGGGGCCCTATGCCTGGCGTGTAACCAACTCCCGAACTCATATTTCTGATTCAAGACCAGCCTTTCCATTAGGTTTCATGGCGTTCCCTAAACCAAAACGCCAGTGGCGACTCCTGCCTGGCCGACTCGGTTTCGGCCGGCTCCGCCTGACGTCACAATTTAGGTTGTGACAAACATCATCCCATCAAAGGTTTTCGAATGTTTCCCTTAAAAATACAGGTGACAACTCCATGAAATTCATTTCTCTTTCCTCAAGAGAAACATTGAATTTTTATTTCTTTTCCTCGCCAACTCCATCACGGCTTAGATTGTAACATTTATTGTTTAATATATTATATATTGTTAAACATATATTTTTAACTATTAATGATGTAAAAAAATAGAATCTATAACAATTTTTTATAAAAATTCATTAATAATCGATGTAAATAAAATGTAGCCAAATTTTTTTTTGTAAACATATAGAACTTTTTTACATCAATTGTAATTAGAACTAACATTAGAAAAAAAAACAAAAAAAAAACTCTTTTTACATTGATTCAAATTATAATTGATGTCAAAATCTTTTTAAATTAGCCTTTTCAATTTGAAATATCATTTCTATACTAAATCCTTAATGCCTTCTCATTGTTTATGCTAGTGCTTCCAACGCCAATGAACTCAAATCACGTTAAAAAACAATCTAATCTGACAGGTCCATAGTGAGAATATCTACTTCCAATAACATCAAACATTTATGATAAAATCAAGACTCGACACACTCTTTCTTACACCCATTTTACCTTTCACAATGACCTCCCTGATTATGCCTTTAATCATAAACCTCTTTAGTATCCTCACATGATTTCTCCCTCACCTTTCAAGATTTTCCTCTTTCTCTTCCTATTTGGGGAGGGGAGAAATAGGGATATTCAGTCAGTCTAATTGCAATGTTAGGTTTTGGATACACCTACACTACAAGATGATTTTTATCTAAATTTCGTGGATAGGTCTGCCAACAATGTATTGTTTGTGACTCTAGAAAACTATTTATTTGTGGAGTGCTTCCACTAGGAATCCCTTATTTCACTTCTACTGCGTATGGCAGTCTTCTTCCGTTGCTCTCCATCTCCACTCCCTTTCTCATTTTCTCTTTGTCTTGGGCATCAAACCCTTTGTCATAGATTCATAGTGTCGTCATCTTTGCTCACCATGCACCATTATGGCATCATTTTTAATTGACAGAAGCTCTCTTCTCGCTACCTGAAAACTACCTCCAGCACCTTCCACTGATTGAATACATAACTAATATGGAAATATTTATAAACGATTGAGAAAGTATTTTTTTCATCCGCTCAATATCTAATGTAAAAAATTATCATATTATATATATCTAATATCTATGATGAACATACAACCAATATAAAAGATCATTTTTAACCAATATAAAATGTCTTATATATAGTATTATATCAAGACATGAGCGTTAAAGCAATTAAAAAATGAAAATTTTAGGTCAATGCCTAATAGTTATATGACATGGCTAGAAAATTATATAAAAAGACACTGATAAACTTCATTTGTAATGGATGAATGTGTGTGTTTAGAGAAGTTTATCAGTCTCTCCAAACTTTCTTATAATGGGTGATTACACGAGCATTTAAAAATTTAAATCTAAATTTTATAAAATTTATAATTAAAATTAAATCTAAAATGAAATAATTTTAAAATTGTTCTAAAAGTAAGTTTATAATAAAACCTAAGAGTGTGTTTGGATTTACAATAAAGAATGGAACAGGGTGAATAAGAATATAATAAAGCAGAATAAATTGGAATAGAATATATTAAAAAGACTTAAATATATTTTAAATCTCTACAAATATAATTCTATCTAATTTTAGATTTTGTAAATTTTTTTTGTCATTCTTAGATGTATAACATTTTCTTAATATCCTTGTTTGCTATTAATCACTTACTCTTATTAGTTTAATATTAACATGACTAACAAAAGAAATAACATCAATTAAGATAAGCAAGATTACAAAGAATATTTTTAATTAAGACATTAAATTATTTTTAATTGGACAATTTAATTAATTAATGTGTTCATTATTCTATATATAAATAAAGTAATTACATATAATTTATTTTTATAATTTATTTTTTAATATATTATGAATAGTAAAAAATTTAATAAAGTAAGAAAATACAATGACGACAACAATATCAGAACCTAGACCTTATGATGAAATAGAAATTTAATTATTTTAATATTATTAATAATTGTCAATTTACTAATTTACTTTTAATATTATATTTTAAAAAATTATAATTTATTTAGACATTTATAATTTAATTTTAATAATTTTAATTTATTTTATCTCTAGAGTCAAAATTATTCTTTGCGATATATTAAAAAATAAATTATATAACAATAAGTCAAAATTAGTGAATTGAAATGTAAAATATCGTCAAAATTAATATATTAAAATTAAATTATAAGAACATAATTAAATTATATTTTTTAAAGAATACAAAATTAAAATTAGATTGATTAAAAAGTAAGAACAATATTAAAAACACTAATAATCATTGCTCATAATATATTAAAAATAAATTACAAAATTAAATTATATGTGATTATCTTATTTATATAAAATAATAAATACATTAATTAATTGAATTATACGATTAAAAATAATCTAATTATCTTAATTTAAAATATTATTTGTTACTTTAATTATCTTAATTAAATTATTATTTTGTTAATCATGTCAATACATAATTAATTAGAATTAGAATAACAATTAAAAAAAGAACACTAAAAAAATATCATAGATATAAAAATAATAAAAAATTATAAAAATTAAAACTAAGTATAATCATATTTACATAGTTAAAACATATTTAGGGCCATTAAAAATATCATTTCATTATTTGGATATTTTATAATACCATTAAACAAATATTTCATTCTATAGTTTGGAAATTTGGAAAAAAGGGATGGTATAGAATGGATTGTAACTTTTTAATTCTCGTATTACACTTAGTTTTAAAATAGTTTATATTTTATTTATCTTATATCCTTACGCATTATTTCTTTAGAACGAGAAAATTCGGTAAAAAGCACTTAATATAAGATATGTGTTTTAGTTTGTTATATTTTTAAAAGTAATTTTTAAATATAATATAATGTGTTACTTTGACCGAAAATTTTCGATCAAAATTCGGCCAAATACTTTTAACCACAATTTGAACGAAAAAATATTAATTAAAAATTAGTTTAAAATTCATTGATTGAACTTCAACTAAACTTTTTTTTTATTAAAATTCAACCAAAAAATATCGCCTAAGACTTAATCAAAGATTTATTAATTGAGCTTCAGTTGAAAAATCTTTGACTACAATTTGGCTGAAACTTTAACCAAAATATCTTCAACCAAGATTTGGTTGAAAAATCATAGGTCTAAACTCAGTCAAAAAAATTTATCAGTTGGGCTTCGACCAAAAAATTTTTTTTGTCAAAACATCTTTAACCAAGATTAAAATGATAAATCTTCAACCAAGATTCAAATGATAAATCTTCAACCAAGATTCAAATGATAAATCTTCAACCAAGATCACCAAAAAGTTTGGGTAGGACTTCAACCAAAAAATTCAATGATTCATCTTCATCCAATATTTTTTTTTTTTTGATCTAATAAATATTTTTTTATTTAATATTATACAATAAATTTTAAAAAATAATGAATAATAAACCATCCATAAAATTAAATGGATGGATTGAATCCAATCCATTAATATTATTTTTATAATAGATGGATTTAGTGTTAGATGAATTAGATGAATAATGGATAAATAGATTGTTTTGTCACTCTTTTCACTTTATCTAGACATTTTCAACATTTTTTTTCTCTTCTTTAGATATTTATTTCACATACTATACTTCCAACTAGCTAAAAAATTTCTCAATTATTTCATTTATATAATTGATCTTCTTAATTATATATCTTATTTTTCTAGAAAGAAAAAGTGTATACTACTTTCAATCTATTTTTTTGTATTTATCTCAAAATTAATTTTCAAGTTTTTATTTTTGAAAAAAAATATTATTAGTTAAAAATAATCTTGTATAACAATTTAAGTTATTCATTATAAATTTAAAATATAATTTATATATTAAAATTTTATTATTATATATTTTAATTATATAAAAATAAATCTTTATTTTGTAAAAAAACACAAACTAAAAAATGTCACAATATAAGTTTAGGCAAGGCAAAAGAGGTTGGAATATGTGATCCAAACTGTCAAAACTCTTCATATCTACTACATTTCTAAACAATATATTTGGAATGTAATCTTACATGTTTTCAGTCGATGCGAAGTCACGGGAAAATCATCACATTTGGTAGCTAACTTTTTAGAGTGTGATTGGAAAAATGAGCTAAAGATATCGGGTTCTAGCATTGATGGCATACCCATCAGATCTTGTAACCAAATACTCGTTCCATGCAGTTTATAACCAAAAATCTTGTGATTTATAAAACCACACATGCCAACCACCTAATATAGTAGTCTAAGGATCATCTGAGGAAGAAATTTGAAGAGATGTAGGGCAGACCCATCGCTCAAACTGCCACGCACGGCAAGAAAACAGTCAAAGAGCTTCCCTAACAAGCAGAAAATAAACAGATAAATAATAATAAGGGTACATTAGCTTTTCAAATGAATTATCACTGTACAATAGCTTCAATTTATTAAATTTTAAAATAATTAATACGATGTATTTATAATTTTATTTTTAAATTATTAAATTATTGATTTATAATAATAACATTAAAAAATATGATAATAAAGTGAAGAATCTCCTTCATAAACGCTAGTCCTAATTTTTTACCACAAAGTTATCTCTTATTATATTCTTTCTCCTTATAATATTTAACCATCAAATAATTAATATCATATATCGTATTCAATTATTTTATCCTTTATTTCCCAAAATAGGAGCTTAAAAGACGTTGAAAAGTAAGACATTAGAATAACCATCGACTACATGATTCCTAAGCATGTTTTTAATGGCGAAGAAAAAATGCAAATTTACTTGTATACGAGAAGGGCTACTATGATTGTATAACTAAAAAGCTTCTCTGGAAAAGGATAACCAAAAAATAATCTATTGAATTTGTCCGCAATCTTTGAATTAGGTTCCAATCCCCTACTATATATAGAAGTCAGCAGTATTTGATGCAGAAATGATCTATTGGCCAGTTTATAAAACCCAAACTTAACAACACCAAATTTGGCTTCAATGCAGTCAAAATTTACAGTGTTTTGTAAAGTAAAAGTGCGCCGATTCCAAATTCGGTGAAATGAGATAATACTAACATTAATATCTTGGTGCAGCCTATAGGCCACTGCGTTAAATAATACACATTTTACGATAGGAAATCCAAATCAACGGAGTAACACAACTTTTAAAAGACCTATTCGAAGATTTATTCCTAAGAAACAAAACTCCAAAAATTCCAAAGTCAATTACAAAGATAAATATCGTTCCATAGGGTTATATATAATATAACAAAAAATTTTTATCTATATCAATCCCCACTTACCAACCATCTAATAAAGTCTTAGGATTATTTCAAACAAAAATTTAAGTGGGGCAAACCCATCAATCAAACCGCCCATCACTACAACTAGAAGCAGCAAAGAAGCTCCACACTACTAGCCAATTGATTTTGCTCCTACACACTGAAAAGTGCACCACACAGAATACCCTCGCATGGATATACTATGTCATCCAAAACTAAAGAGGAAAGTGCTCCGACTTAGGCACATTATCAAGAAAATCCATCATCAATGCAAAAATTAAAACAGTAAAGGAAAATGATATTGAAAGGGTAGAAGGAACACCCCTAACTAAGCCCACTTGAAAAAACAGTTTCATCAGCCAAACGAGTGGACTACTTTAAAAAGAACGAAAAATTTGAAACCTAAGGAACAAATACACAAGCTCTGCAGAACAAACACCAATATCATAATAAACATACAAGTACACATTCAATAACACCTACTGTGAAAGTAAATATGTACCAAACCCATATGAATTGAGGTGAAGAGAACTGCAAGATTAGGTGGAATTAAATCTGGAATACAGGGATCAAGTCTTACACTTCAACAAAATTAATATATCATATCCAAAACAAAATTAATATATCATATCCAAAACAAGACGAGGCATTCATTTCATCTTAAACCCAACAATTGAAACTCTCCAATCACTAACAAAAAAGAAAGCACACTATTTAGTCTCCCTTCTTTCTAAAAGAGCATCCTTCGGTTAGCCTTGCCCGCCCACCGGTTGGTTGGCACAAAACAGTCTGACAGTTTCCGCATACAACAACTGTCTGAGAGTGACTAAAGACAGTGGTTCTGCATTCAAGTGTAAAAAATAAAAAGTACAGAGTCAAATTCATATCACTCAAGATATTTGAGCATCATTCAAATTCCAATCAAAATCGATAAAGAAAAAAATATCCAACTTACATATTGAAGCAACCCTGGCACTTAACATCCTGCAAGTAAAAGAGAGGAAAACAGGTACACAACCAATTAGACAAGAAAAGGAGAAAACTCAAAAGAAAAATTGCATCTCTTTTAAAAAACAAAACTTGAAAATAATTCCTTAGAAAAAATTCCTTAGGTGTCAATTGTGTTGTGTTATTCTCCTATCGGAATTAGAATTAGTGTTTCACATTGGTAATCCACATGATCCTTTAATGCAAACCTTTATTATGAGAATTATCAAAATGAATCTCTATTTCTGATTGGAGAACAGCACAAACAATTTCTAAGAAATTGTTTATAAGTTAGGTCCCTTTTTAAAGGGAAAAATGTTACTTGAACAAATATTGGATTGAAGCAAACTACATGAAAGGAAGTTTAGAAAAGGGAAAGAGATCACATATATAATACCATGAAGAAAGAGTTTGGCGACTGAACAAGACGCTTGAGCTTGTGCTTTCTCTTCTCCAACTCAACTGGGGGATTTAACAAATCGATATCATTCTGAAGAACCTACGCAACCCACAAAAATATCTGTTATTTCACGAAACCGTAGACACACTCCCTCATTATACATTCAAGAAATAAAACTCAAAACACGAAACTCGGAACATCCCAAATGCTAGATAAAACACGAAGAAAGAAAGGAAACGCATCATCACGGGAAAAGCCGATTTCAACCAATCATTCCCTTAACAAAATTTACCATGAAAAGGGGAAAACAAAAGAACAAAAAAAAAAATATGAATGATCTCTTTCTCTATGTCTAATCAGTTATCTTCAGCTAATAAATAAACATAGGCAAATGAAAGATGGAAAGACGAGATGAAACGTAAGAGAAACAAGTACAGATCCGAAAGGAGGAACAAGGCACTCACCATGTTGGGCGCAGATATTGGAGCAGCTCAATAAACCCTAAAAACGATAGCAGCAAAGAACAGAGAAGAAAACACAAGCAGTTGCGGCGGGAGAAGAGGAATAAGATTGAGATTCAGCGTGAAATGCTTATATAAAATGGGTAATATGGCCCGGCCCAAAAACCGGTCACGGATTGGATATTATTATAATTAAAATTTTAATTATATGTAATTTTAAAATTCCCAATAAAATAAAATATTTGGATAAAATAATTTAATAATTTGTTAATATTTGTAAACAAAAATATTTTACATGAAAATAAATGAATTAAAAATTATAAATAAATGAATTAAATAATTTCAGTAAAATATGTTGTTGGACCATGGTAGTTCAATTTTTTTATTTTAAAAATCTCTCTTTTTTTCATTATCCGTTGCCCCTTTTTCTATAGCAGCTGGGAAGTTGGGTTTCAAAACTCAACTTCTCAACTTTTTGTAGGACTTTTTTTCTTTTTTAGAGTCCAGCTAGGAAGTCGGGTATGACAGACTCAATTTCTTAATTGGTTTTTTTAATTCTTTGTGTATTTTTTGTATTTAATGGTATTTATTTATTAAAAACAATAATTTAATATTTTAATTAATTTCTATGATTTAATAGTTTTTAATATTAAAATATATAATTATATATGTTAATTAATTAATATTTTTTGAATTTAATAGATTAAGTTAGATAATTTTAATATAATTGTTCATCATTATGAATAATTTAAATAAAAAATTATAAAAACTAATTAAAATTTAAATATGATATAGTTGACAAAAAATACAATAATAAAAAAATTATGGATTATTACAATGCATATACGAATTATGATCAACGTGTATATTTGCACAAGTCATAATGTGGTAATTGGAACTTTCCACGATCACATGTTTGCGTCAATCCTTGTAACAGCTTTATGAAATGAAAGATGAAAGATTTAAACCATACTTTGCGTCAATCCTTGTAAAAGCTTTATGAAATGAAAGGTTTAAACCATACTTTGCATCAATCCCAACTTATTTGAAGACTCTTTTGTCATCTTTTGTTTAATATTCAACTCCTTGTATAAGATAAGAAGAAGATATATAATCTCAGATTATCTCACTCCTTATAAGCAAAAAGGAGGTGAGGCATAAACTTATGTTGTCCGATGTGGGACTTAAGCTTTCACCATAACTTATTTTTCTTAATTTAATTAATTAAAATCCAACTTATATTTCTCCAAAAATATTATTTATTCAATTATAAAATAATTAAACCACATACTAATACTAATTAATAAAATACAATATTTACATCTAATAGTAAAATAGAATAAAAAATGAAGTGTATATCCCTAATGTTGCCATGCATCATGACGCATTTGTAGTATCAGAATGCAATCCTAGGATGCACAATCAAAATCTAGTCAAGCATAATCGGTAATTAATAGTGAAAAAATGAAGAGTATAGAATTAAGAGAAGAACAATAGAAAAATGGATTGAGATTATGAATGACTCACCACTAATTCTTAGGAATTGGATAAGAGGTTGTAAAGATTCGTTACAAACATCATGGAATAAGAATTGGATTTCTTGCATCAGACAAGAGTCAAGAGAACACTTCGCAGTCAAGATACGCACTTGACAACTTTCGCTTCTAGTGGAGACCATTATAACTATTAAGATTCAAAATTCTAATTACTCACCAAAAAATACTACCTAATAAGGTTGTTAGCCCTGACCTATGTAGTCCTACAAGAAATACAACAAAGGTATAATGAAACTACAACTTTTAGTTTATACAATGTTACTAAATGGTAACTTCCAATGTTATATAGTGTCGTTAAGACAATTGGACAAATGGTACACAATATTCCTTTATGGTATACTTTCTTGGCTGGGCAGTAGCCAAGCTTTGGGTGCACTTTCTTTTGGATCTTTTTTAGAGCCCACCCTTCGTCATAAGGCCTTCAAGTGTAAGGGTAGCTTCCTCCACCTCATCCTCTTGGCTGTAGCTTTCTGGGTATGCATCCTACTTCCCTTCTTAAAGAAAATTTGTCCTTAAATTTTGTCCCTAGGTGCCTACAACATAAGGAGTTAGGTAAATAACATTAAACGAAGTACTTTTCCCTAAACTCTTGGGGCATCTCAACTTTATAAGCTTCATTATTTATTTATTTATAATCTTAAACGGGTCATCCCCTCGAGAGAGGAGGTTGGATTTCCTAAGGTGAGGAAATCACTCCTTTCTCAAGTTTACCCAAACCAAGTCTCCTTTTTCCATATGTAACCAAGCCCTATCATGTAACCTTTTGCAAATGGGCTTTTGAAAGACAAGTCTATGGAGATTTTATTCTCTACAACTGACAAAAAATAATAATCATACTTCTATGGAGACTTTATTCTCATAAAAGACAAGTCTCTTGTTTCCTTCTTTACTATTCTCTAGACCACCCGGATCAAACACATATTTACAAAATCCATCACCTATCCTCTACTATGCAATGTATAACATAAGAGGCAACGTCTCATTAACAAGTGGGACAATTTCAAGGCATTCATCACACTGTTTATTTACAACAACATCATGCAACTTACAATCTTCATGCATAATATAAACATTTATATCAGATAAATCACAAATGCTAGAAAATGTGCAAGTCAATGATGCATCCTCCTCACGGTTCCTGATGTCAAATCTGTCATATGCTAACAAATGTAAGGAGTGCTTAGGGGCTATATATGAACAAGATATATTTTCACTACCTAACTCAAAGGAATACTCAACAACAATATCTTGACTCAATTTAAAATTATCAAACAACCCCAAGAATTTATGCACCCACAGTAAATGTCCACAATGAATACCTCCACTCAAAGAATTATACAGACTATTCTTAGGCATTTTACAATATGATCCACTAATAGTCACATGAAGTTCATTTCAGTCATAGGTTTCTAACCCCAACCAAATGCACAATAAAACATTTCCTTGAACAAATAATGTCCTATTACTTTCATAGTTACACCAATCACATACACAAGAAAAAAGGTAGTCCATTCAAAGTAAAGGAAACAATAAAAATTAATTTATAACATCCTCGAACATGCTGCAAAATTCCATACAATTTAAAGAATTTGAAATTAGCATGCAAGGTAATAATAAAAAGTGAAGGAAGTAAGCCATTGGCACAGACCAATGGGTTCTTTGGCACAAGTGCACAAACATCTTTTGGAGACATGATGAATTTTGGAATGTGAAGACCAAACATTTGCTTGTCATGAATGCCAAGTTGAAACCCTTCCATAACTTGTTTAATAGCTACAAAAAGAGAAGGTTTACAAGGCAAGTGAGTTACAAGGAGTTAGTAAATAATGATCCTTTCTAGACACAAATTACAATCATGACACACGGGCTCATACTTTCTCTTACCCAATCTGTCTCAATTAATTTTGCAACCTGTTTTTGAATTTATTTTGCCTCCCCAGGGTCAATCTTGTAGGCTGCCTCATTAGGTAGAGTGGCTCCAAGTGTCAAGTCCATGTGGTGCTCTATATATCTCAGGGGTGGCAATTCATAAGGTACATCTTTTGGAAAGACATCCTGCAACTCATCAAGCATTCTATTCTTACCTGCAGGCATAATAGTAACAGTAGGAAAAATATGCAGAAGCATATTAGTAGGTACAATAAACAAGGTTCCCTCTTAGCCAAGAAGACTCTTCTCACCTCCCTATGATTGACTAACATGGATTTCTTTCTTTTTTTCCTCTTTCTTTTTGCTTTTACCACTTAAGGAGAGCTCTTTTTCTTTCTCACTTTATTCTGCTCTTTTCTCTTTACACTCTTCTTATTCTCTCCCATTATTTCTTTTCCTTTTTCCTTTCTCCTTTCGGTTTCACTCTTACTCTCTTTTTTCTTCATTTTTCTCTCGATTTTTCTCTCACTTTCTCTTTTTATTTTCATTTTCTATTAATCCTCCTGTACCTCCCTTGGAGGCAAAGGTTTAAGCACAACCCTCTACCTTAAATGTAAGAACGTGAAACGATTGGTGACTTCATCATAGATCACCTTTCTATCAAACTGTCAAGGTCTCCCTCACAGCAAGTGTGTAGCCTTCATAGGAATTACATCACATACAACCCTATCCTCATAAGCACCTAGGGAAAAAGTGACCTTAGCTTGCTTATCTACAAGAAAATCTCCCTTCTCACTTAGCCATTGGAGTCCATACGACCTAGGGTGGATTGTGGTGGGAAAAGCTAACTTCTTTACAAGCCTCCCATTAGCTACATTTATACAACTTCCCCCATCTATAATTACATAACACAAACTCCCTAATATTAGACACCTAGAATGAAAAATGTTCTCTCTCTATGTCTCGACCTCTTCTTCTACGTGGTTGTTCATTAGCCTCTTTACCATAAGTCTCCCTCATAGTATGATCCATCACACAAGCTCTCGGACTCACTAGATGCACTAACCCCTCTTGCAGAACTTTCACTCCTAATTTCCACATCCTCTTTTACAATCATCACACGCCTGTTAGGACATTTAGAGGCTATGTGGCCCTTTCCTAGACACTTGAAGTACTTAATGTTGCTAACTCTAGGTGGTATAGGTGTAATGGTAGGTGTAAATGCCTCATGTCTCTCCTTCCTCTCTTCCCTCGTACTCTTTCTTTTTTTTTCATGTTTATCATGCCTTTCACTCTTGGAGGACCAAGAATTCCTCCCAATGTCACTGGAATTTCTTCCTTCCACACTCCTTTCTTTTTTCATGTTTCTCATGCCTTTCACTCTTGGAGGACTGAGAACTCCTCCCATTGTCACTAGAGTTTCTTCCTTTCACTCTCATGAAAAGATGTTATTTTATTCCTTTCTTCCTTCTCCTTGCTCAAGGCTTTTACTTTGGCATTGACACTTTGAGTGTCTTTTTGGACTAAGCCCAACCCTCTGCCAACCTTCTCCAGCTTCTCCCCAAGCTCCCTCATATAGCTCACTATGACTTTGGACCTAGGGGACAAGTTTTTCATATTTATGTTTGGATCTGCCATGCTTCTTTTCATGAATGCTATTATAGTAAAATGACAAAAAACAAACACAAACAAGAACAAGCACTAGCTCACCACCCACCTAAAGTGTTTCACTCTACACTCGTGTTTCACTCTTTTATGGCTTTTTCTCTAGTGTGCTCGCTTGTCTTTCTCCACTCAACCCTCACTCAAAGCTTGCACTAGAAACCATTTTATAAAATCAAACAAGCTTATTTCAAGTGAAAGCCAAGTGAATCTCAACAAACTCTTAAGAGAAAAACAAGAAAAAAAAACTCAAAGACAAAACTGTAAGGAATTTTTTAAAGACAAGGAAGAAAAGCTCAAAAAAAAGGAAGCTAAACTCTTAAGGAATTAAAGGAAGACATTAAGGAAAACTAATACAGACTCAAAACAAGTATTAAATGTAGGAGAAATAATTGTAAGTATAAACATTCATGGTGTTTAACAACGTTCAACAATTAATGCATCAAACTTAGTTGACCAGTGTCCTAGGTGTCATATGCAACTAGTGTTGCCATTGAACGTTCAAATTTCACACAGTTATTTTTTTATTTTGTGTACATATATTTTGTTTTTACCGCACTATAACAATCATGTGAACATTCTTTTTCTTTTTCTCTTGAGCTTTTTTTTCTTTCACAACTTTTGGTCCACAAATTTTTTTGGCAACTTCTACAATATTTTCTAACACAATTTGTTAAGTAAATTCAACAAAAGAATGGTGCAACCTTTACATATACAGAATAGCAAAGTCAAATTTCAAAAATGATACAATTCAAAACAGTTTCAAGATCTCACGTATCTAAGTGGAACAAACAAAAATCAAATAATAAATTAACTCAATGGAATAGCATCATATGACTAATAAAATTGAAATTCCCCAAATTCCAAGTATAAGAACCTAAAATTTAGAAGAAAAAAAGGGTAAACAAGGAATTAAAAAAATCTAAACCATGTATAAGTGGAGAAGCATTAGGTGAACAAAACCTAACAAGGATGAAGCAAAATGATGAAGAATTGACCTAGAAATGGAAGCTCAAACTTACCTCTTGTAGTTCACTTAAGTTTGATGGAAACAGAAGTATTTGCTGCAATTCAACTTGAATCAAGCAACTAGATGATGATTGGAAGCTCTGATTACCATATGCACATTCCTAGTACCAGAATGCAACACTAGGATTGACAATCAAAATCTAGTCAAGCATAATCAGTAATGAACAATGGAAAAATGAAGAACATAGAATTAGAAGAAAATTAGAAAAAGGATTGAGATTCGAAATGGCTCACCACTAATTCTTAGGAATTAGATAAGAGGTTGTAGAGATCCACCACAAGTATCGTGAAAGCTTGATAAGAATTGGATTTCTTGCACAAGACAAGAGTCGAGAGAACGCTCTCAAAAGTGCTATTGCACAAACTAAATTTCATTAAAAAAGTGTTTATTCTAATTACACGAAGGGTTTTTATACCCTTCATTATGTCCTAACCATGTTCCTTAATTGCCAACAGAAAACAAAAAGGCGCTTCATAGTCAAGACACGCGCCTGATAACTTCTGCTCCAAGTGGAGATCGTTATAGCTACAAAGATTCAAAAATCTAATTCCTAACAGAAAAAATACTACTTAATAGGATTGTTAACCTTGGCCTACGTAGTCCTACGAGAAATACAAATAAAGGTACAATGAAACTACAACTTCTAGTTTATACAATGTTACTAAATGGTAACTTCCAGTTCTATACAGTTATTGTTAAGATAATTGGACAAAAGGTACACAATATTTCTCTCAAGTGTCCTTTCTTGGCCATGTAGTAGAGCTAACCTTTGGATGCAGTTCCTCTTGGACGTACTTCTTTTTTATTATTTTTTGGAGCCTACCCTTTGTCATAGGGCCTTCAAGTGTAGCGATAGCTTTCTCCACCTTGTCCTCTTAGCTGTAACTTTCTGGGTATGTATCACATGTCATACTTGAGTCCATTCTTCTCCTGTAATTTCATCAATCCAATTTGCAACCAATAGACTATCCTCCCATAGTCGGTTGTAGTAATAAAAAATCTTGCATGTGTCATATCATAGCCTAAAGTGTATTTGCAATAAAAATTGTTAGTCATACTTACTTTAAAATATTAAAAATAATTAACAATAAACTTGTCCATATTTACCACTAGTTTTCTTTTATCTTCATTCTTTAATGTCTTCATGAAATGCTGTACAATGTGTTGAATGCAAAACACATTCACTAAGTTGTCATGCCCTCACTCACTTCCCTGTTGTTTGTAGGCATATTTTATTGATTTATGCCAATCAAATATTAAGCAAAACATCGTTTGTGGTGTGACGTGTCTTCTTAAGTTCTTTAAGAAGAAGAATGAAACATCTATTTCTTACATTCCACGATTGTAAAGATAATCAGAAAAATGTTGTTACCGTTTTGGGTTACTGCTGGTAAAAGAGTCCCCTTCTACTTATCATACAACCAAGTTTCATCAATCTAAACAATGGTTTGTAGTATGCAAACTCGTCTAACCTTACTATAAATTCGAGAACATACATTTACATAATAGGTTTTAAAATATTAGTTTTAAATTTTATAAAATATAATAAGTTTTTAATTTTTATATTTTAATATATACACGTTTTAATTTTTGATAAATGACTAAATTACATAATTTTTAAGAAGTAAAATATATTAAATTTTTATAGAAACTAAACCAAACTTTGAATATTTTGAATAAAAAACATATTTTATCCAAATAATTTTACAATTTTAGGTTAGGTTGTTATATTATGTCGAATTTTCTTACTTTTTTCCTTTTGGTGCGTGAAAGTATTAGTTCATTTTAATTTTATTTATTAATTTTGCTTGAAGATTTTTATTTACTATTTGAAAATTTACTTTTCTGAATAGTTGTGACTTGTAAATGTTTTTAATTTTTAATTATTTTGTAAACATTAATATTTAAACTTTTATTGTTATTATTTTGTAGGGTGATTTAATGTATTTAGATTATTCCACTTCACACAATTTTAGAATAATTAGGGATGATCATGATGAGATTATTTAAAATAATTTAATCATAAGTATATGATAATTAAATTTTATAATTATAATTATAATTATAATTATAATTTATTTTTATAATTAATTTTAATTTTTTAAAATTGATTTTAATTTTAAAAAAAATTGATTATATATCAAAAACCAATTATGTATCGATTATAGTCAATACTGACAAATAACCGAGCTGTAGCCTAAAATTAATTTTGAAAAAAGATTAAAAAATTTAATTTTTTACAAGTTTAAATAAGTATTTAGCCTTTATAAAATGTACGAATTTTGATTTTGGTTCCTTAAAAAAAATCATCCTATAAATTTCAAATAATTATTTTTTGTTCCTATGAAATAAATGTATATTTGTTATAGTCTCTATAGAATAATTTTTATTTTTATCTCTCAAAAATCACTATTTTTAGTTCTTAGCATTCATTTTAAGTTACATAAATAATATTTATTTTAAGAATTTAAAAATTATAAGTGTCACTTGACCTTTTGATAAATGCATAAATAGTTAATGAGTCTCTCATAACAACACATACCAAAATCAATAATTTTATGTTTTTGAGGATGAAAACCAAAAAAATATTTTAAGAACTAAAATAAAAACTTGTTCACTTTATTAAAATTAAAAATATATTTAAGTCTTTTATAAATTTAATTCAATGTCATGCCAAAGATATTTAAGCACATGTCCAGTGGATGATGTTCTAATTGAAACCAAATAAAAAATGTTAATCACAACTGTAATTTATTTTTCATAATCATAACCACAATGATAATCTAGTGATAGGCTTGAGCTAAGTTGAGGTGGGCGACTATGTATGGGCTATTTGTTTTTTGGTAAATCAAGAGATATATGAAGTTTATTTTTCACACAACTAATTCCCTCCCATCAGGTGAGTCCCTTTGAAAGTAAAGTGGTACCTTCAACTATCATACCATTATATAAGTGACTGAATGCTTTTACTATAAATTATTGTGTTGTGAATTGTGATTTGTAATTCATTGATCGTGATCTCTTTTGTTTTACTAGAATCTCAACATCGAATTGTAAACATTCACCTTAACTTGTTTGCTCCTACGAATTGTTAAAATCTTATTTGCAATTTACAACGTCACAAGATAGATTAAATAGTTTTATTTTGATTGCTATAATTTTAAAAAACAAGTTAAATACAAACAAATTATCATTGATTTTGCAACAACAAAAAAATACAAGAAAGACAATATTCAAATGATTACGACAGCGTTATTTTCTTAGTTTATCTAGGACACCAAGAATATTAGGGACAACCTTGTTATAACCATAATGATAACCTTAACTTATTTTTCATAATCAATTATCTAACCATATTCCACCATTTTAAAAAATAATTAACCAATTTTTTATAAAATAAAGTGAAAATTTTTTATAAATAAATTTAATTAATTAATTATTATAAAAACTGATTGAATATAGTTATGGTTAAATTTTTTATAACATTATTATGATCATCTCGAGGTAACCATTCATGGATTGATACATCAAACTTATCATTAGATCTAATCTCCACCGTTTCGAGCATAATTAATTATCTAATTAAATTCTATTTTACAAATCAAAATTTTAAAACTTATAAATTATTTAGTAACTCTTTTTAAATTAATTAAAACTAGTATTTTAGTCTATCCAATAAACAAGAAAAATATTTATTTTATATAGTTAAAATTTAAAATAAATAACTACTTTTAAACCTAGAAATTATATTATAACTATAATTTATAATAAATAAATATTTTTATAATATAACTTTTATGTGTGCACACGAACATATAAATCTCATATCCTCTATCCCCAATCCCACATATATATAAACGAATATAGTTATCTAGTCACAAAGAGCCCCAATCCCATCTCTTCTCAAATTTTATGATATCTTATTTCTTGGAGATAGATTATTTCTATCTCTTTTTAAATTTCAAATGGTGAATAACAATTTTATGACTCTTTTTTATATCTTTAAAAATAAGATAGTGAAAGTTTTCTCATATCTTTTGTTCTTTTTATACATGTCATTACTTTGGTATGTGTTATATTCTTTTCATGATTTAGTTTTTTTAAAATTAATAATAAGATTGCAATTTGAAATATGATGTGTTGTTCCTTTTCTAATTTTTTAATAGGTGTTCTCACCTCAATCTGATTGGAATCATCTCTTAAGAATTGCTCCAATAAACTTCCCTTAAATCATCGATTCCTTCGACCTACTAGCAGTGTAGGGTACTTTGCAAAAGACACTTCGACGCCCAAATCAAATTATCTACTTTTAGTGATTTTTTTTCTTATCTAAAAAGCATACCTATGCTTTTTACCTACTCCCCTTTTTATTCATGGCGTTTAAATGTACTTTTATTGTTCAATATGGCATATCTTTAGTTACATGGATTAAACATCCTTTATTGCAGGTGTTTGTGTTATTATTACGATATGCATTTTCTAGTCATTATTTGTTGGTTGTCGATCACCGAAATCCTTTGAGATTTCGGTGCCTATCTTACTCTCGGGCCAAAAAGGGGTTTGACTTACTCTCGAACTCCCTTAGTACACATGCCCCATAAGTCTCGAGTTTCTTTTGAATATAGAGACTTAGTTTTTTTTTATTGTCCTTTGTTTTGTAAGATCTGTTTTGATCATGAGATTTCTTTTTTGAGAATATGTGATTTCTTTTGGGAATCACACTCATTAATATGCCATTTGCAAAATGTAACACCTGCTAGGTGTCCCATGATGTCTGTCGATCGTGTCCCTTGATCTCCACATTCGAGTCACTTAACATTCACTAATAAGCTTTTGTGTCTTCTGATATTCTTCAATAACGTCCCTTGATTTTAACCTTCGAATCGCTTGCTATTTGTCTTCCCTTCAATCATTTCCTATTTAAATAGTTACTTTTTTGGTTTCCCTTTCCATTCACAACACATGTTTCTTTCTTCTTTCTGCTTTGGTCTTCTCTTTGCTTCTTTCTGCTTACAAATTTTTTAAGGTGTCTTTCCTACACCAACTTTTCAATTCTATCCTTTACTGTCTTACATGCTTAAGTTGTGTGACCATAATTTCTATGGTACTGACAATATTTTGACTTATCAGCTCCTTGTGGTAATCAACTTTGAGGGGGTAGGGTGATCAACACAATGTTAAATGCCTCTTCTAATACTTTGGCCATGTTCATGTTCAAAGGTGTATACACATGGTATTTGGGTCTTCGCGAATCTCTCTCCCTCTTTTTTTTTTTATCCATAGGTTGCTTCTACATCTCCCTTCATTCCAACCTCTAGCTTTTCACCGCTTAGTGCTCGACTCTGAAACTATCTTGGGATTTACCATCTCCTTCATTTGGATATATCCAAATGCTCTTGCTCTCAGCTCGTCCATCGAGGCAAGA
>JAENHJ010000211.1:25000-146648 GCA_025330945.1 Mucuna pruriens
ATGTGAAGATAGTAAAAGATTCTTGAACTTTAAATATGTTAATACATTATGTTTTCAATTATTATATTAGGTCATATTTAACATTTTTTCATAAATAAGGTTATTAAAATCTTTATCATGATTATTTTATATTTTTTAACTATATGATATGAATGATTCATTGTAACTTTTAAGATAATTAATTATAGTTATAAAAAAAATTTATATTTTCAATGTTAAGAATCAATTTAATTTATGAAATTGAGGATTATTAAGAATTGAATTTTAATGTTAGAAATTAATTTGATATTGATAAATAAAAGTTGTTGACTATATTATTTTTAATTGTACTTTTTAATGTAAAAAATATAATTAATGTTAAAGACTAAATTAAAATTTTACCTTTTTATTATATCTATAATTAATAAGATACAAATCTCAAATCCTAAATACTAAACCCTAAACATCGTAAATATTTATAGTTTTACATGACACTTTGAGATACAAATCCTATTATTTATATATTGATATATTCTTATATGAAGTTTCCATATTTTAGTATAAATATCTATCAAGTATGCAAATACTTGATTTTGTTCTCCCTTTTCACAAATATTAACCCAAAAAAATAAAGAATAAAATAAAATATAAATAATAAAAAAATAAAAAGAAAAGTAATAAGATTTATGACAAGCACCCCAAAAGCAATATAACCTTTTTAGCTCTTTAAACGTGCATCCAATGAGTTAGAATAGTGACCAAAAGGCTTTTGTGCTGCCAGTGCACTTTTCTTGTCAAGTTCCTTAAATGAGCATCAAAAGGAGCTGGCTTTGTGTTGTTGTTGCACTACTCTTGCCAAGTCCCTTGAACAAGTGTCCAGAGGAGCTAGCTCGATTCTGTTGCACTGTTCCCCTCAAATCCTTTGGATGAGCGTCTAAAGGAGCTTGTTCTATACGTGAATCCATAGAGCCAGAGGCAGGAAGGTTGTTTGGTGGATCTGCTTTATTCTACTGTCAACAATTCCAGCTTTACTATCTTGCTTTGTAGCTCCACTCAGCTTTCTTGTTGGCAACTCCTACTATACATTACGACTTCACCCAGCTTTATTTTCAGCAAATCCTACCATAGATCATATTGAATTAAACAAAAAATTTATGGAAGTTTATAAATACTAAGGGTAAGCCAAATTCACGAGGGAGGAGAGAGAAGAGAGACGAAGAAAATGGGGATGAAAAAGAAGAAAAAAAAATTGTAAAACCAAAAATTGAGAGAAGAGAAACTGAAAAATAGAAACCAAGAGAGGATATTCTGTTAGGAAATAAACATAAAGTATGAGTTTGCAAAGGTGCGAAGGAGGGACCTAAAAGTAAAGCACTTCAGAATCTAGGAGGAAAACTCAGGAAAACGAAGCAGTCTACTGGACAGTGAAGGAGACCATATGCATAAATTGGTACTGCTATTTCCTTGATTTTATTTGTGTATGGTTGTGCATATAAATTTCTCTAATTTTGCACCCATGTTGTTTCACCTCGAAAGCCTTTGGACAACTCATTTTTCTCATTTTTTCGTTTGTTGTTATCCATTGTTGTTTACATCTCTACTATTCGTCCATGTCTTTGGACGTAGTTCTTCAATGGCTCCTTTTCCTTTTTCTTCTATCTATTGTTTTATTTACATCTTTGTTGTTTGTTCATACTTTGAATGTAAAGCCTTTAGATGACTCTTTTCTCTCCTTTTTGTGTTTGTTGTTATCCATTGTTGCTTACATCTATGCTATTTGCCCATAACTTTGGATGCAGGAGTTTTTGAGTGGCTCCTTTTCCTTTTTCTGCTTTTTGCTATTTTTTGTTCTCGTTATTTGTCCATAGTCTTTGGACGTAAGAGCCTTTGACAATTCCTTTTTTTTTCCTTTTCCTTTTTGTTGTTATCTATTTAACTATGTAGTTCGTCCATTCCTTTGGACGCAAGAGACCTTAAGTGACTACTTTTCCTTTTTCTGTTATCTGTTGTTTGTATCATTTCCTATTCATCCATAGTCTTTGGATGTAGAGCCTTTGACAACTCTTTTTTCTTTTTCTCGTTTGTTGTTATCGGTTACCTCTTTTGTTCCAAGCCCCCTTTGGACACCCATTTAGGTACTATCTTCTGTTTCCAATTTATTACCTTTATTGTTTCAGGCCTCCTTTAAACACAAAGACCCTTTGGACGTCCATTTGGGTAGTCCCTTCTACTTCTAGTTTGTACCTCTACTGTTCTAGTCACTTTTGGACACAGAGGTCCTTTGGACGCCCATCTGGGTAGTCCCTTCTATTTCTAGTTTGCTACCTCTATTGTTCCAAGCTCCCTTAGAATGTATAGGCTCTTTGGACGCCCACCTAGGTAATCCTCTCCATTTATACATTTTACTAAGTATTTCAGCCTTACATTGGATGCAAAGACTCTTTGGATGCCCATATGGGGAGTCCCCTCCATTTATATCCATTTACTTAGTATTCCAACCCTGCCTTGGATGCATAGGCTCTTTAGACGCCCACCTAAGCAGTCCACTCCATTTCATTTATTTTCTTAGTATTCTATCCTTACCTTGGATGCACAAGCTCTTTGGATGCCCACCTAGGCAGTCCACTTCATTCCATTTTCTTAGTATCATAGCTTTGCTTTGGACACATAAGCTCTTTGGAGGCCCATTTGGGTAATCCATTCCTTTCCATTTATTTACTTAGTGTTCTAGTCTTACTTTGGACACAGAGGTTGTTTGGACGCTCATCTAGGCAATCCCCTCCATTTATACATTTTTTACTCAATGTTTTAGCCCTGCTTTAGGATGCAAAGGCTATTTGGACGCCCATTTCGACAATCCTTTCCATTTATGTGTTTTCATGTAGTGTTTCAACCCTTTTGGATGCATTTGTTCTATGGGCACCCATCTGGACAGTCCATTTCATTCCATTTATTTTCTTAATAGCCTTACTTTGGATGCACAAGCACTTTAGATGGCCCCTAAGTAGTCCCCTCCATTCCATCTATTTACTTAGTATCCCAGCCTTATTTTAGACACACAGGCTCTTTACACGTCCCCTAGGTAGTCCTTTCTATTGCAGCTAATTACCTCTGCTATCTAGGGCCCTTTTAGATGCAGTTCCTCTTTGGACACAATCCTTCTTTTGACGTTGAGTCCTTTAGATGCTAGAGCCTTTGGATGACTCTTGAGTCTTTTAGATGGCTCTTGAGTCTTTTGGACGTCCTTGGGTCTTTTGGATGGCTCTTGAGTCCTTTGGACGTCCCTTTTGTATGATGTAGACTTTTGACAGCTCTTGAGTCCTTTGGATGCCCCTTTTGTATGATGGAGACTTTGGACGACTATTGAGTCCTTTGGATGCCTCTTTTGGACCCTGGAGACTTTTGACGACTCCTCAATCCTTTGGATGTCACTTTTGGACATTGGATCCTTTGGATGACTCTTGGATCCTTTGGACCCTAGAGTCTTTGGATGACTCTTGGATCTTTGGACATTAGAGCCTTAGGCTCCTAGGTCCTTTGGGACGCCCTTGTAGATGTTCTTTTCAAACATAAACCAATTGAGCATATTCCATCTTTCGTCTTTTACTATGTTTATGATAACCATTTTTAGCCGTCTTCATGTTTCGTTATCATTAAAATCTCTTGAAAAAGGAATCATTTTTACAAAAGTCATCAATAATCATTTTGGATGCACTTCTTATTTGGTTACGAAGTCCAGATTAAAATTTATAAACAAATACTTTGTAGTAATCATTTTGGATCCACTTCATATTTGGATGTTACAAGAATTCTTAAAAGATTTAATAATAATCATCTTAGATGCACATCTTGTTTGACTATTTATTTTAAAAGAAAAAACTAAATATTTACTATCTCTAATAACTACATAACTTTGAATTCTCCATTATATTAAGAGATACGTAACGAGTAAAGACCATTCTTGTCAAGTTTTAAAAATAAAAATATATGTCTTTCTTTTTTAAAAAACAATAAACTCACTTGTTATGCTCATAAAATAATCTTGTTTTCATTTAAAGGACAAAAATAACATTTTCGAAGTTATATTAATTTTGTACTTTTGATTAAAGGTTAAGATAGACATTATAGGGTGCTAATTTAAATATTAATTTCTATTTTATTATAATATAAATATTTGTTCTTATAATTATATATAGATCATTATTCATTTAATGCAAATATTTTTTATATTTTATGATAATTTATTTTAATCATAATATTAAAATATATATATATATATATATATATATATATATATATAAAATTTAAATCGTGCCATCCACCAAATAAAAAACTAGTTCTATTTAAAATTATGATAAATAATTTATTTTAAAAAATACTAAAATTTAATTTTAAAATCTTAAAGTAGGGATGGTTGTACTAACTCTTTTCCCCTCCAAAATGAGGGTATAAATGTAAAATAACTACAAAGGCTGATAGTTAATTTCTGCATAAATAAAATTAAAAAAAAAATTAAGAAACCACATTAATGGATATATGTCTCAAATTCAATTTATCTGCCAAATTACTCCAAATCCAACTTATTCTGTCCTAAATTTATTCCCGTAAGTTTTGGATTAACTATTGATTAATGATACACTATTGTAGTAATTTTTTTGTGATTCTGAGGTCATCTCTATTATTTTAAATAAAATAAAAATTAAAGAGTTTAATAGTTTTGTTGTGGATTTTGGATGACTATGAAATTTTTTTTACACTTTCTGACCTATTTTTTTTTTATAATTGAATGCATATATTATTTCCTATTTAATGAGTGTCAATAATAAAAATATTATATTTTATTAAATGCATTTATTATAGATCACCAAATACTTAAGTGTATTTGATAACTAACTTATAAGTTAGTAGAAACTTATAAACAATAAATTAGGAGTTAAAATGCTAAAAGAATATAAGTTAACTTGTTGAATTATAAATATTAGGTAAAATAAGTTAATAAACTACCCGGTAAATGTAAAATGATATAAAAACATATTTAATTATTTGATTTCTAAATTGATAAAAAGAAGTTAAAAAAAAAACTAGTAAGAATATAAATAAAAAAAAATAACTAATGACTTATTAATTAGCTTATTTTTACAAGCTACTTGAAGTAACTTATGAAAATAAGTTGAAAACTACTAATATAAGCTTGTCTATCAAACAAGTTTATTTTGATTAAACTAATTTATAAGAAAATCAAAGTAGCTTGTAAGCTAATAGAATGACTTATCAAACATTTAGTAGTATTTTTAAATTTAAATGTTATTTACAAAATAAAAATATACATATGAAGTCGATTCTTTAAATAGATGGAGTTTGTCTTTTTATTTGTTTGTGTCCTTTTTATCTGTTATTATATCTCTTTATCACTGACTTTTGATTTATCTTTTTTTTAAGTTGAAGACTATCAAATTGCTTATTGACTATATTGATAGTACGTTTTTTCATAACTTTATACAACAATTTTTTATTTACATTTTTTCTATTGAAGTGATAATGTTAATTGCCTTCTCCCAAAATTTTAAAATAACTAAAATTGATAATTGTCTTCTTCTGTCTTCTCCAAATTACCTAAATGGCTTAACTTCTTTTTTTTAATTCATAGTTAATTTTTATTTATTTTTCAAGTTAATATTTAACTTTTTTAAGTTAATTTAATTATGAATTCGGATAGCCTAAAACGAAAGTGAATTACCGCTACTAAATTATTATTTAAATTACCCTAAACATATTAATTCAAACTGTTTATTTTAATAATAATTTATTTTTAAATAAAAAAACAAGTTTTTATAAAATTTAGTAACGGACTTCCAGTATTTTAATTTTTTAGCATAATGCTGAATAGTATTTTTTAAAAGAAAATATTTGTTTATAATCAATGTGAAGGTTTTTGGAGTGGACTTAGTCTTTTTTTTTTTTATAAATGGTTCTCTGGGTTGCCTATTTTAGAATCATTTTATTGTTGTTGTTTATGAATTTTATAAATTTATGTTCATTTTCAATATATAGTTTGTAAATGTATCTAAAGTTAATTTAATTTTCATGTTGGTTATTATTAGATGGAAAACATAGCGTAGGGGTAGAGGTGGCATGTGAGTAAGATCCAAATCGTGTAAGATTTTACACAAAAGCAAATAATTTCTTTATCAAATTGCTTATGGAGTGAATATAACATGGGAATAAGTTTTTTTTTTTTACGCTTTCCGGCCATATGAACGGATGCCTTTCCTTTTTTTCAAATGAATTCTATGAAACTGTTCCTCAACAAGTTCTATTTTGTAATGAATACAACAATGAATTTGAGATTCAAGTTCACAAAAGAAAAGGGAAGGGGCTTCTTTATTGATGGTTGGCTTCAAATCGGAAAATACTACAATCTCAAAGATGTGGTATTATTTAGATGATTTAGAATTCATAATGAATTTTTAACACCGTTGGATGGAAGAGGTTGAACACCTAGAGCCTCCAAGGATATTTAAGTTTGATCGGGCTTCTTCTGTAATTAAGGTACTTGATGAAGGCCAAGACAAACCATTAATCAAAACTAATGTTGGGAGTTCAACTAGGCTAATTTTTTTTATGGACTTAACATCGTGTATCATTTTTTTTAATTTGTTTAATTTGCAATCAGATTATGTTTAAGATATTGATTCAGACAGATGTTTATGTCATGTAGGATGGAAATTATAAGCAAAAAATTATGCAAATTATGTATAAACTTCTACATTAGAGTATGATTTAAAAAGTGTAAGTACATAAATAGTAACTTCGTAAACACAATATTATGTTGTCTCATACTAATTATCTTCATATATGTTATTGTTTTTTGTTTTTTCAACACAAGATTATGGGAATCTTCTTGGGATGTTTACCAAGGAGTTTTTTTTTTCCCTCAAAATGTAGCCAGACATGTGCGGTTGGTTAACTGACCAAAGTAAAAATAAAATTGATGTTAGGGTCAGTAAAAAAGGGAAATTGTTTGAAGTTCAAGAATGGTTGAAGTATAACTGGCAATATATATAACCTTCAGCATGATGGTTCGATAAGGATGAACTACATAAATCCAAATGAATTCAAAATATAGGTTCTGCATAGAACTCTAAAAGATTAGGTTGAATATCCATAACCACCCTTGGACAAACATGGATAGAAATAAATTAGGAAAAGGAGAAAAAAATTAAAAAAATACACAAAAAATTCTCAACCTTTAATTTCAACTTATACAAATCAAACTGTTCTAAACTAGCTCCCCTTGTCCCCCACCCTAGCCTTCACCCACTAACTTATTTTCTTTCTCCCATCGCAACTCAGTCTCGTTTCTTTAGTCTAAACTTGAGGGTTTTCTCAGTTTCATCACATTAGATTTTTTTCTGATGTTCTCTATCTTCTTTTGGTTCTATCTTCTAGTTAAGAAAAATTATAAGAAAGACAAAAAGAGATTTTATATATTTTTTAATTTTCTTTATTTTACTTTATTAAATTAAAAAAAATTTAAACGGTCACAAAACATATTTTAAAATATTATTGATTAATCTAAATTTTGAGCTTTAAACTAATATAAATGTCATAAACTCATCCTCTCGTGGGAAGCACTTCACTATAATTCTACCTTTATCGTACACTATCTTAAAAGGAAAGAAATACCACAAGTGAATTGAATGACAGTAAAATAGAACTTTAAGCTTTTCGTTGCCAACACTCCAGTGTAGTAGTTTTTTTAGAAAAAAAAAACTTTAAAAAACAAATAACGATGAAAATGCTTAAGTCATTTAAAACACTGGTTAAGATATCAAAAATGAAAATTCATATAGAAAAACATTTCTAATGTACTGATTTTCAGTACTTAACTACCATAATTTTTAATGAAAACTTCAATTATTTTTAACTAATATTTCTTAAAACACCTATCAAGACCCTAACTTCCAAAGTTAAAAAAACGTACAGACATTTTTTTATAATAATTTGGCTTACAAATTCTTACTTCCATTCCCTAGTGATTTAAAAGTTGCACGAATAAAGCATTTTCTTTTAAGTTTTCTAGGTTAAATTATGGCAAAACATTATTTGAACTAGAACTACTGTCACCAACCACCATCCATTCATTTAGACTATTTGGTCTACGATCACATCCAAATAATCCGCAAGCAAAATTACAAGTCAGTGACAGTTGTGTCAAGATCCAAGCCGAGAAGTTCTTCCTACACCCATCACAATCAAAATGGTGTCGACAACTCGACAAGGATTCAAGCAATGACAAGGATTCAAGCAATGACAAGGATTCAAGCAATGACAACGGCCTACAATTTAAAAAAAAATATATAACATAATTTGATCATAAACAAATTCGACTCCGCTATACTTTAATTTGGCCGCAATCTTTGTAAAAAGTTCCAATCCCCTACTATATAAGTATGCAGAGTAAATGATGCAAAAAATGATATTGGCCACACAGCTACATAACATAAACTTTGCTGCACCAAATTCGGTGTAATGAGCTACATATTATATCTATCTCGGTGTGGCCAATAGATCACTGCATTAAATAATGCACATTTTGGGAAAGGGAATCCAAATCAAAGGAATAACAGGAAAGAAAATCCATCATGATTGCAAAAATAAAAACAGCAAAGAAAAATGATAACGAAAGGATAGAAGGAACGCCCCTAACTAAGGGCAGGGGCGTTTAAAGGAGTACAAAGAAAAAACAATTTCATCACCCAAACGAGTGGACTACTTTAAGAACAAAATTTTGAAACTCAAGGAGCAAATACATGCTTAATCACCATACAAACACCAAAATCATACTAACGAAACATATTAATTGAGGTGATGAGAACTGCAAGATTAGGTGGGATTAAATCTGGGATACAGGGATCAAATCAAGTCTTCTACTTTAACAAAATCAATATATCATAACCAAAACAAGACAAGGCATTCATTTCATCTTAAGCCCAACAACTGAAACTCACCAACCACTAACAAAAAAAGATAGCACACATTTAGTCTCCCTTCTTTCTAAAGGAGCATCCTTCAGTTAGCCTTGCCCGCCCGCCAGTCGGTTGGCACAAAACAGTCTGACAGTTTCCGCATACAACAACGGTCTGAGAGTGGCTAAAGACAGTGGTTCTGCATTCAAGGGTAAGAAATAAAAAGCACAAGAGTCAAATTCGTACCACCCAAGATTTGAACATCATTCAATTTCCAATCAAAATCTACAATGAAAGAACAAAATCCAACTTACATATTGAAGCAACCCTGGCACTTAACATCCTGCAAATAAAATTGAGGAAAAAACAGGTACACAATCAATTAAAAAAAAAAAACTCAAGAAAGGAAACCAGCATTTCTTTTAAAGGACAAATCTTAGAAACAGCTCATCAAGTGTGTCATTTGAACTCTTCTCCAAACAGAATTAAAATTTCACATCAGTAATCTACATAATTATTTAATGCACACCTTTATTACACAGATTACCAAATTGAAACTATTTCTAATTGAAGAACAGCTTACAGCACAAACAACATCTAACAAACTTATTCAATGTTTTCTCTTTTTTTTTTTAAATGTTAATTGCACAAATATCGGATTGAAGCAAATTACATGAAAAAAAGTTTAGAAAAGGAAAAAGAGAGCACGTATATAATACCATGAAGAAAGAGTTTGGCGACTGAACAAGACGCTTGAGTTTGTGCTTTCTCTTCTCTAGCTCAACTGGGGGATTTAACAAATCGATATCATTCTGAAGAACCTACTCAACCCACAAGCACAAAAGTAACTGTTATTCATGAAACTGTAGACACACTCTCTCACAGGAATTCATTCAAGGATTAAAATTCAGAACACGAAACTGAGAACATCGCCTATTCTAGCTAAAACACGCCCAAAGAAAGGAAACGCGTCATCACAGGAAAAGCCGATTTCAACCAACCATTCGGTCAACAAAAAGGCGAAAATATAATAGAAAAAAAAATATGAATGATCTCTTTCTCTACGTCTAATCAGTTATCTTCAGCTAATAAACATAGGCAATTAAAATATAAAAAAGACAAGATGAAACGTAAGAGAAACAAGGTCAGATCTGAAACGAGGAACAAGTGACTCACCATGTTGGGCGCAGATATTGGAGCAACTCAAAAAACCCTAATAACTATAGCAACAAAGAACAGAGAAGAAAACACAAGCAATTGCGGCGGGAGAAGAGGAATAATATTTAGAGTCAGTGAAATGCTTATATAAAACGGGTACTCTGGCCCGGCCCAAAACCAGTCATGGACAGGTTATTATTATATATGAACTTTAAATTAGAAATAAAATAAAATGTTTGGATAAAATAATTGAATAAACCGCTAACCTTTGTGACAAAAAGATTTTGTATGAAAAATGAATGAATTAAAAATTATAAAGAAATGCATTAAATAATTTGAGTAAAATATATTTTTGATGTCTCAGAATATTTTTAAAACATTAGTTTTAATTCTTGTAAAAATAAATTAATACATGTTTAATTCCTACCTTTTAAACATATACTCGTATTTCTAGTCTTCGATAAAAGATTGAAATTATATCACTTTTAAAAATTAAAAATATATTAAATTTTTATTAAAATTAAAATTAACTTTCAAAATATTATGGATCACAAAAAAATATTTTACCCAAATAATTTTATAATTTTAAGTTAGGTTGTTATATTATATTTATTTTATAATTTTAGGTTAGGTTGTTATATTATGTTGAATTTTCTTACTCTTTGTGTCTTTGAATTTTTTTTTTCCCTTTTGATGCGTGAATATATTAGTTCATTTTAATTTTATTTATTAATTTGCTTGCAGATTTTTATTTACTATTTGACAACTTATTCTTCTGATTAGTTGTTGATTTGTAAATATTTTAAAATTTTAATTCTTTTGTAAATATTAATATTTATACTTTTATTGGTATTATTTTTTTATAGGGAAATTTAATGTATTCGGATTATTTCACTTAACACAATTAAGTTTAGGATAGTCGACTGACGATAGATGTATCAAACATATCATGGGATCTAATTCTAGTATCTAGACTCTACCTTCCCTGCATAATTAACTCTAATACAATTTTATTTTCCACATCAATTTTTTTAAAACTTATAAAGAATTTTCTAATTCAATCGAAATTAATTAGAATTTAAAATAATATTTTAACTTATCCAATGCACAAGATAAAAATTATTATATATAACTAAAAATTATAATAAGTAAAAAATTTTAATATATAAATTATATTATAATTAAAAATAATTTTGAAAAGATAAATTCTTCTTTTATGTGCACACAAACATATAAATTCTATTTAGATTTATTATTAACAAGTTTGTTCTTCTCGCACTCAAGACTAGCCAAGAAGTATCGAGAGAGATGGATCCCAGAAATCTCTCCTCCTTTTTTCACGTAGACCTATATATATATATATTAAAAAAGGATAGTCCATGTCACCAGACAGGAGTACAGACAATGCAGAAGCAAAACGACGCTGTCAAAGACGTCTCTTCTGACATGTTAGGCGTAGGAGTGAACTTGTCCTTGTGGTACGATTCTCACGTGGCTTGTACGAACTCGAAACTTTCCTGTCCGGTGCACCACGTAGGCCGTCCGGTTACCCAGACGGTACATAGCCCCTCAAGCTTTAGTTCGCAGGACTCAAGCTTACCTCGTTCGGATCTGATAAGCGGTCCTTTTTGTTTTTTTTATGCCCACAACCCCTCACTGATGTTTGGGTTGTACGCATTTAATGCCTCGGGGTATGCATGCGCCACGTTAGCCGCGATTGTCAATCAATATGCGTCACTCTGTTTTCCAGGGGATGCAATGATTATCTTTATTGTTTAGCGTCCCGTGTATTTCCATTTCTCGTTACCCTCCTCATTTGCCTCTTTCTCTCCCTCCTCACTATTCCTGTGCTCGCGGTTGCTCCCACTGCTTGTTCTCTCATTCTCACTGTTCCTACGCTCGTGGTCACCTCCGCCTCTTGCTTTTCGACTTCAAGCCTTTCTTCACAACTCACCATGACATAAGGTAACTCTTTCGCCTTTCCTGAACTATGTCTGCTATTTCTGTTTTTGGTTACATATTTCGTCGATTTTCCTCTCCCATGGAGAGAATCGTTTGATAGCCTGGGTCTCTAACTGACCCTCTCCTGTTTCGTCGCAGGAGGCCCTTCAAAGGATGTTGCTGGTTCCTCTTCTCAGGGAAACCAGTCTCTAGATAGGGTCGCGTCGGAGGCCGACCACTCTATCTTAAGGAGCCAATCCTCTAGTTCTGACTCCCAAGCAAGTGAAGTCTTCCCATTTGAAATATGATATCGCAACAATACTGACGATGCCCTTTCGGACGACCCTTACTCGTGGGTTGACCCTGACATCAAGAAGGTTCCATCCGCCTTGATTCGTCCCAACTCTTTGCTTGGAATGGCCAAAGCAATATGCCAACGCGGACAATGGTCAGTAACTGTTTTTCCTTGTCGTTTGGATGAGGCGGTCAACGGCCAGCCAGAAGTCACGAAGGCTCCTTTTTTCTATCTCTACGACACCCTTCCTATGAAGTTGGGCGTCAAGCTCCCTTTCACACCCTTCAAACGATCGACACTGCGCGTCTTGAATGTTGCTCCCACCCAACTTCACCTGAACAATTGGGCTTTCGTGAGGGCATTTGAACTTCTTTGCGAAGATATTGGGAGGGTGCCCTCACTAAGCATTTTCTTCTAGTTCCTCGCACTGTGTATGTTGCACCCCGAAACTGTCCGGTCAGATTCTACGCGGCCCAATCTCTCAGAATGGGCCAGAACCCTACCCTTTAGAATCAGCCTAGACTAGGCCAGAACCATAAGGGCCAAGTCAAACCCCAGTCCGCCGAGTCAACCCTGGCCCGCTGAGACTGCTACGAGGTCGTTCTGACCCAATCAAAACCGAAACGAAACCGTGAGTCGAGACCGAGTCCCCACCTGTCCGCGGCGTGGATCCAGGACCGAGTCGCCCGTATCTCTAGGCGAATCTCAACCCCCGCCCCTAGCCCAACAATTGCCACCAAGCGAAGCCCAAGGGCAACCACCTAGCGGCTGTGCAATCCTATATAAACCCCTACTATGAAAATCCAAGGGACCAGAAGAAAAGAGCGGAGAAAAAGAAAGAAACAGAAAGCTGACGATTACCAAGAAAGGAAGGAGACGCTCCGAGTCCAGATTGAAGGGTAAGCAGAGATACTGGTTGACAAGCAGGGCGAGTTTGCTCACTCCGGAATCCAGGTTGGTTCTCCTTTTCAATATATCACATGTTTAGATTAGTATAGCGTTGATCGTGTCGTCAAGTAGTATCACCCCCCGAACCCCCCTCTTTCGTAGCCGAGCAGGTTTCGGCTAGAATGGAACCGAGACCATAAGACACCCTGTCCAACCTTCGTCTTGAGCCTCCGCCTCTCGAGGCCGAGCCCGTCTCGGCCTGAGAGAACCAAGACCCCGCCACAGTCAACCCAAGGCCTACCACAAACCTCCCTCCCTATGGCCGAGTACGACTCGGCTAAGGAAGGACTGAAACCGAGACCGCAGTCAACCTAACCCACCTGACCAAACCCGAGAACTACATTGACTTTGACTCCTCTAAAGCCGAGGTACGTAGGCACAGGAGGCACACTCCTATCAAGTCAAATCCTAAATCCCAAAGCCCAGAACACCTTACCTAAACCCCCCCTCCTTCCTAGGACTTAGGCCAAAAACAACCCGAACCCAAGCACTGTCCCTTTTCCCATATAGCTAGCTGAGGGTAACTATCAAGTGATAGGCATGCTGGGGCCCCTATGCCCCTAGCATGTAACCAACTCCCGAACCCACAACTCTGATCCCAGACCAGCCTTCTCCTAGGTTTCCTTACATTCCTAAGAAAAATGTAGGTGGCGACTCCGGATGGCCGAGAATGATTCGGCTGCGGGAAGGTCGAGGTAGTCTCGGCCCTCCTCTAGGCGGAACTGTCATAGGTCACAATTTAGGTTGTGACAGATGGCGACTCCACTGGGGACATGTTTTGCTGAGAGTTGAGCCCTGTAAGGTTAACTATGTCAGAGGGGGATAGTGCTTGCGTTACTAAGTGTTGCATGCTCTTCAGCTTTGCTTGTCTTTCGTATGTTTTATATGAAATTCTAGGGTAGATGACATTATCTTGTTATTATACTGTTGGGATCACACGGGGGCACCCCTTTATGAGGGCTGTCATGATGCATTTATACCCACGAGCGCGGTCCTATTCCCGGGCCTGAGAGTTAGGGAGAGAGGAGCGTGTAGCGGTACCCATACTGGAGGTTTCTCTGTACTGGTGACCGCGATAGTTCCACCTGGGGCTGATGACCTGAGGGAGCCAGCACACTCTGGGAAACTGATCCTATTTGTGTTGGGAACCTCGGGGAGTCGATAGACCCAGGAACCTAATAGTGAGGAAGTCTAGATATCCAGTGGTGAGAACCCTAGGGGAAACTGATGGGATGAACCTTAACCCAAACCAGCAGAGTGACCTAGCCCATTCTTAAACTGAGTTCGTCCAATAAACTCCCTAAGTCGAATCAAACCTTAACCCGAGTCTAAGGTGAACCTTAACCCGAGTTTACCAAGTGAACCTTAACCAGAGTAAACCCTAACCCGATCCGGCTCAACCTATTTGAGTCAGCCCCCAATCCGTTCTCAAATCGAGTCCGAGACTGTCCAATCCATCCTCAAACCGAGTCCTCAATCCAGGTCTGTCCATTCCCTAACCGGTTCTGAACCTACCCGAGTCGGCTCAACCTATCTGAGTCGGCTCCCAATCCGTCCTCAAACCGAGTCCGAGACTGTCCAATCCATCCTCAAACCGAGTCCTCAATCCAGGTCTGTCCATTCCCTAACCGGTTCCGAACCTACTCGAGTTGGCTCAACCTATCTGAGTCGGATCCCAATCTGTCCTCAAACCAAGTCCGAGACTGAGTCGGTTCAACCTATCCTCAACCCGAAACCGTCTACCCCTAACCTTTGCTTGGTATTGCATGGTAACTTAAACTAATTACGGGGCTTTCAGAAAATGGGGACCAAGCACATCCTCAACGCTAGAATAGGGTATCCATTCCAGATAAGGACCCCAGATCTGCACACCATCCGCAATATCAGCAGTCACTTAAAGGGCCAGTGGCGTAGGAGCTTCGAGAAAATGCACGAGAACCTCGTGCAAATCTTGGAAATCGAGACTCAACCTGAGGCCCTCGAAGCCCTGATCCAGCACTATGACGCGCCGGCAAGATGCTTCACCTTCAGGGACTTCCAAATGGCCCCCACATTGGAAGAGTATGAGCGCCTACTTGGCTTACCACTGGCAGAGGGGGCACTGTACTTTCACCAAGATTAGACGCGTCTTGGGGCATTATAACTCGGCTACTAAATACTTCGGAGGAGGACATAACCAAAGTCAAGAAAAACCGCAACAGTACAGAAGGCCTCCCTAAAGCCTACCTGGAACAAAAACTTGACCTTTTTCGACTAGGCGAGGATTGGTCTGCGTTCATGGACACTCTCGGGTTACTCATATATGGGATCCTACTATTTCCTCACCTAGAGAATTACGTGGACCTTGCAGCTATGGAGGTATTTTTAGCCAAGAAAAACAAAGGAGAGAATCCCGTCATGGCAGTCCTGGCAGACACCTACTATTCTCTCCACCAGTGCGGTGAACGGAGGAGGGGGGTCCTGAGATGCTGCACACCCCTCTTATATTTATGGCTAACATCTCACCTCTTTCAATGCAAACATCGCACCATCTGTCCTATAGAGGATTTCAAATGGAGCTGGGTCCCTCCCATGACCAAGGAGGAATGGGCCCATAAGCTCAATGAAGCATCCGAGAAATCCATCCGCTGGTATCCTCCATGGAATGAAAGGGAACACATCATCATCAAGTGTGAGGGGTACCCAAACATACCCTTGTTAGGGCCACAGGGGGCGATCAACTACAACCCAGAATTAACAGTACGGCAGGCCAGATACCCAATGATCACTCCTCCCTCAGAGGAGGCTCTGACACCTTTTACATTACCAGGGTCCGAGGCACGAAAGGGGGTCCACTACCGCAAGATACGGTGCGCCTGGAGTAACTTGACCAAGAAGGGGACTACTGAGAAGCTCCGGAGTTACGGGGCCTCTCCGAAATACCGACAATGGGTGGCGGAACGGGTCAAGGCCCTAAGACTTCCTTGGGACAAGATCCAGCCTCGCGATCCTAACACTCAACCCTACGAGGTTCAATAGACCCTCGAGGTGGAGAGGCTCAGGAGATCCCTGGACAAGACAACAGCCGAAAGGGCTCATTGGAAGCGGAAGCTCGAAGAAGCACTAGAAGAGATCCACCATGAAAAGCATCTGAATGATGAGATCACCAAGAAAGCCAGGGCAGAACACGATGCCCGGGTAAGAATTGGCGGTTGCCTCAAGGCAGCTGACCAAGAAATGTGCGCAAGAAGAGCCGAGCATGACCAAGTAATCAGAGACAAGGAGCGACTCCAAGGGGCCCTGTTGGATAGCCAAAGAAGGGAGGCCGAACAGCGAGAACAGCTCCGTCAACTGCAAGAAAGGATGCGCCTCCTAGAAGAAGAGCTCGTTAGAGCTCACCTCTCCAAGGAATTCCTGAAGGAGCAGAGGCATAAAACCCTATCGGAACTGGCCGAGACTCGCACAAAGGCGGAAAATGACGAAGCCCGGCTTAAGGAAACCATTCGAGGACTCAGAGAAGCAGCCGAAGGGTGGAAGCGACGATGCCAAGATATAGGCGGACAGGCCGAGGAACAAGTGAATGCAGCCACGGCTGAAGCCTCGTTTTGGAAGGACAGATTCTTCAAATTAGCAAGACTAGCTAACCAGGCGCTAAGAGACATACCCCGAGGCCTCCAAGCAGCGGAGGGCATGGTTGGCTTCATAAAAATGCCTAGGGAAATAACGAGCTTTTAAAGTCTTTGTAGGGAGCTTTATGACCAATTAAAGGCCAGGGTTGCCCCGCCCTAGTAAAGATGGGCCGTGTATTGCTTTTCTTTTCGAATTGATTGTTTGACCGGTTACCTGTTTTTTGAATACGCCCATAATTAGATATGTTTTGCATGCATACCCTGTTTCCTTTTTGTGCCATTCGTTTTGTCTAAAAGTAATATTTAACCCAGGCCAACCAGAATACGCGCACCCAGCCACCAATATCGTACCCGAGCCCGCACCTGTCACATAGAGCAGGCGATAGATGAGCTAGAGCAGCAAAGCATGCAGACCAGGGCAGAGGTTGGCCAAATGAGGAAAAACATGGGCAAAATAAAAGAGCAACTAAATAGAGTATTCGAACTCCTCACTCGAAGTGCACCTCCTCTCGCTCCCGCTACCACGCCCGGAGCCGCCTCTAACGCCGCCACCCAAGGAACGCCGACGCACCCCCCAGGCTTCACCCCACAATACGGGATGCCTTTGGGTTGGAACGCGCCCGTTGACGTTCCACTGGTTGAAGAATCCGAGGTGGCAGAAGCAAGTCGACCCTTGCCTCAGGCTACCGCAAGCTTGCCTCATTTCCCTTATCCCTCGGCCCAAGCAGGGATCACCTTTAGGCACTTAGAGGTCACCCCTGTCCGCGATGAGAAGCTTAGCTCCCTAGAGCAACGGGTTCGAGTCATCGAAGGTACTGGAAGCCACGACTTGGACGTTACAGACCTCTGCTTGATGTCCGACGTGGCTCTACCGACGGACTTCAAAACCCCCAAGTTCGAAAAATACAAAGGTAGCTCTTGCCCCCAGGTACATTTGGCCATGTACTGTCGAAAAATGGCAGCCTACGTTCACCACGACAAGATCTTGGTGCACTGCTTCCAGGACAGCCTTATAGGCCCTGCCCTCAACTAGTACATCAACTTGGAGAAAGGACAAGTGAAAACCTGGAGGGACCTGGCGGAGGCATTCGTCCGTCAGTACAAGTACAATGAGGACATGGCCCCGGACCGGTCTCGACTCCAAAATTTGTCCAAGACGGATTCCGTAGGGTTCAAGGGTTACGCCCAGCGATGGCACGAGTTAGCAGCCCAAGTCAAACCCCCCCTAACCAAAAAGGAAATGGTCTCCTTGTTTATCGAAATGCTGCCGTCCCCCTTTTACGACAAAGCCGTGGGAAGTGTAGCTTCAAATTTCGCAGATTTGGTAATTGTGGGGGAGAGAATCGAGTTTGGCATCAAACGCTAGAGGTTCGCCAACAACTCCACCAACTCCACCAATCCCGCAAGGAAACCCCTGCCCGAAAGAAGAAAGGGGAGAAGCTAATGTCGTAACTATTGATCCCTCAAAACCCTATGGGGGAAGCCCAAACACCCCCTCAGTCACCCTTAACCCTTATGGGATAATCGTTTCAACCAACCCTCCGAACCCAAGCGGAATTAAGACTGCAAGCCCGGCCGACGTCCAGGACCCCAGGCCACCCCGGCCCAGGAGAGTCTTCACATCCATGCCAATGTCGTATATGACCCTCTTCCATCAGCTCTTGCAAAAGCGTATGACTACTACAACCCCACTACGGCCTGTAGAGCCCCCGTACCCTCGAAATTATAACCCCAACGCCAAGTGCGAATACCATGCAGGGGGTCCAGGCCACACCACGGAAAATTGTTGGGCGCTGAAGCACAAAATACAAGATCTCCTAGAAGGAGGATGGCTCAATTTCGAGGCAAAGGGACCCAATGTAAGCACCAACCCCCTCCCTCCTCACGGGGGAGCATCGGTCAACGCCTTGGATCACGAGTTCACCGCACAAGGCACCGGGGGGCAGGTTGTCCCCCAGATTGCAGTAACAGAACAGGAGGGAACCCCGCGAAGGGAGCCGGTCACCATCTACTATGACCCAATGCAAATGCCGAGTCCTTCCCTCACCATCAGTGTCTCGGCCCAGCCAACTTATCGTGACAACCATGCCGTACCATGGCTATACAAGCTGGCAGCGCCAGAAGTGCCTAAGGAAAGGGAGCATACGAAAGAAGTCGTCAACATAGCTGAGGGTGGAGGCATCACCAGAAGTGGACGCCTCTACATGCCCGAAGCCCTCCGAGGTCAGGAAACACAAACCCTTCACAAAGGACCCGCCACCCGGACGGCGTCAACCATGGGAGCACCCGCTCAGACACTAGGAAAAGAGGCTGAGGAATTCTTAAAGATCATAAGGCATAGCGAGCATTAGTTCCTCGATCAGATGAACAAGACTCCGGCACGAATCTCACTCTTATCCTTGCTACTCCACTCTAAGGCCCATTGGAACCTCCTCTTGAAAGTCTTACAAGAAGCCCATGTGGCCAACGATATAACCACAGAGAGATTCGGCAGCCTGGTTAATAACATCACCAGTAAAGGTCATTTGACCTTCTCCGATGATGAGATACTCGGGGAAGGAAAAGGCCACAACTAGCCGCTTCACATCTCGGTAAAATGTGGTGGCTATATGATCGCCAGGGTCCTCATCGACAATGGATCATCTCTGAACGTCCTCCCTAAGGTAACGTTGGATAAGCTCACCTTTATGGATGCACAGTTGAAGGCTAGCTCGGTAGTCGTACGGGCAGTCGATGGGTCAAAACGAGAAGTCATGGGAGAAATCTCTCTACCCATCCTCATCGGTCCAATCTTATTCAACGTCGACTTCCAAGTCATGGACATCCGGCTAGCTTACAGCTGCCTCCTCGAACGACCCTGGATACATGCCGCGGGGGCTGTACCATCCTCCCTTCACCAATAGGTGAAGTTCATCAGCGATCATCGCATAATCAGCATCATGGGAGAAATAGAGCTAGTGATCACAACTCCTGTCCCCGAGGAGTACATCGAGGGAGACGAAGAAGCACTTGAGGCTTCCTTTCAGTCACTAGAGGTCGACAGCGCCGAAAGGAAAAAGTCAAAAGGTGTCATGCCCCCCCCACAAGCAAACACGGCCCTACAAATTATGATCAAGGGAGGGTACCAGCCAGGTAGAGGACTGGGCCCTCATCTAACAGGCGCACCAGCCCCAATCCAGGTATCCGAGAATCTGGGGCGATTCGGAATCGGCTACCAAGGAAGCAACTCCCAAGGGGCCATTTGTGGGTACTCATTTGTACGGGAGAGCGTGTCGACGATTGGGGAAGGGCTTGAAGGCCGAGAGGCATGGGTATATACTACGCAAGATGAGCTCACCAACTGGACCATGGAAGGATTACCTGACCCAGACTATTTGGAAATGTAATTTGTTTTCTGATGGCTTGTTTTTCATTCATTTCTTTCTTTCATCCTTTTTGTAAACCGCCCAAACAATTCCATTATTAATGAAGTTTTAGCATGCGTTTTTAGCTCCCTCTTACTCTTGTCTTTTCTTGCGTCACACTAAAATAAATCTCCTCTAAAAAACTAGTAAGAACAGTCCAATAATCCCAATCATTGATCCGCCCCTCGAGAATGAAGAACTTGACCAACCTAACACACCAAGAGGGAACGTCAACGCTGAAACCAAAGCTCTGGCAGACATAGAACGGGATGTAGACAGAGAAAGGCCGAGATTCGAGGCCCCAGTAAGGGATCTCGAAAGCGTCAGCCTGCAAGAAGAAACGGCGGGGAGAGAGGTCCGCATAGGCAAACAACTGCCCCCAGCTTCACGGGCCAAGCTCCTGAAAGAATACACGGACATCTTCGCCTGGTCATATCAGGACATGCCTGGCTTGGACCGGGAGATTGTCGAGCATAGGTTACCCTTGCTCCCGGGAGCTACCCCGATCAGGCAACAGCTACGAAGAATGAAGCCAGAGGTGGCCTTCAAGATCAAAGATGAGGTAGAAAAACAGTGGAACGCAGGATTCCTCGCGGTGGCCAATTACCCTCAGTGGGTAGCTAACATAGTGCCGGTTCCCAAGAAAGACGGGAAGGTACGAATGTGCGTAGATTACAGGGATCTAAATAGAGCTAGCCCCAAAGATAACTTCCCGCTACCTCACATTGATGTACTCGTAGACAACACCGCCCAACACTCATTCTTTTCATTCATGGACGGATTCTCAGGATACAACCAAATCATGATGCTCCCGGAAGATCAAGAAAAGACAACATTCATTACTCTATGGGGAACCTTTTGCTATAAGGTAATGTCATTTGGGCTTAAAAACGCTGGAACAACATATCAACGAGCCATGGTAACCTTGTTTCACGACATGATGCACAAGGAGATCGAGGTTTACGTGGACGATATGATCGCAAAGTCAAAAACAATAGAACAACACATAGAGGACTTGCGAAAACTCTTCCTTAGGCTCCGCAAGTATAAGCTACGCCTAAACCCCGCCAAATGTACCTTCGGAGTAAAAACAGGCAAACTGCTCAGCTTCATGGTTAACGAAGAGGGTATAGAGGTGGACCCGGATAAGGTCAAAGCTATTAGGGAAATGACATCCCCCAGAACGGAAGCAGAAGTCAGGGGATTCCTAGGACGAATCAACTTCATTTCCCGCTTCATCTCCCAGCTGACAGCCACCTGTAGCCCCATCTTCAAGCTCCTGCGAAAGAAGCAAAAGAAAGAATGGGATTCAGAATGCCAAGAGGCCTTCGATAAGATCAAACGATACCTGGAAAATCCTCTGGTACTCGTACCAGCAGCGCCAGGGCGGCCATTAATACTGTATTTGACCGTATTGGAAGAATCTATGGGGTGTATGTTGGGGCAGCAGGACTCCGCCGGAAAGAAAGAACAGGCCATCTACTATCTCAGTAAGAAATTTACAGACTGTGAAGCGAGATATCCAGCACTCGAACGGACTTGCTGCACCCTCGTCTGGGCCGCCAAAAGGCTCAAACCATACATGTTGTCCCACACAACTTGGCTAGTAGCCAAAAATGACCCGATCAAGTACATCTTCGAGAAACCCGCCCTTACTGGACGAATCGCGCGATGGCAAATGGCCTTATCCGAGTACGACATCCTTTATGTGAACCAAACGGCCGTCAAAGGAAGAGCCTTGGCTGAACAGCTGGCCTATCATCCTCTGACAGACTCACAGCCCCTAAACTACGAATTCCCGGATGAGCATCTCATGGCGGCCGCTGTAGACAAGGGTCAACACGACGATGAATGGACAATGTGGTTTGACGGGGCCTCCAATATCGTCGGAAATGGGATCGGGATAGTCCTAATCTCGCCAGACAACCAGTGTCTCCCTTTTGCCGCCAAGCTGGGTTTCGACTGTACCAATAACATGGCCGAGTACGAGGCATTCACCATGGGGCTCTTAATGGCTTTAGAGCATCAGGTGAAAAGACTCAGAGTTTTTGGAGACTCAGCCTTGGTCATCTACCAGCTCCGTGGAGAATGGGAAGCAAGGGACGCTAAGCTAATCCCATACCACGACCATGCAAGGGAGATCATGATGGCATTCAACATGATCACTTTCAATCACGTCCCCCGCGAAGAAAATCAAACGGCTGACGCGCTCGCTACTTTGTCTGCCATGGTACAGGTAAATGAGGGACAAGAAATGGTGATCCAAGTCCGGCAGCAGCCACAGATAGCATACTGCCAATGCCTTTCTCATGAGACAACGGAACCAAGTGCAGAGCCATGGTACCTCGACATAAAAAGATACCTTGAGAAAGGCGAGTACTCGGACGAAGCCTCCGAAAATAGCAAACGAACGCTACGACGCTTAGCTTCTGGTTTCCTGCTAGGTGGAACCACACTCTATAAAAGAAATTCCGATATGACGCTTTTCCGATGCGTAGATGATCAAGAGGCTAAGCACATCATAGAAGAGGTACATGAGGGAATTTTTGGCACCCACGTAAGCGGACACGCCCTGGCCTGCAAGATCCTCCGGGCTAGATATTATTGGACCCGGATGGAGTCAGATTGCTACCAGCACGTTTAAAAATGCGCGAAATGCCAAATCTACGCCGATCACCTCAATGTCGCCCCTTCCACGCTACACAATCTTAGTGCACCTTGGCCATTCTCTATGTAGGGCATCGATGTAATCGGACCTATTGAACCCAAAGCATCCAACGGGCACAGGTTCATTTTGGTGGCCATTGACTACTTCACCAAGTGGGTGGAAGCAGCCTCCTACTCCTCCGTTACACGCAACACAGTGGTGCGGTTTATCAAGAGAGACATTATATGTCGATACGGCCTCCCCGCTCACATCATCACGGATAACGACACCAATCTGAACAACAGAATGATGATTGAGCTCTGTGAGAAATTCCGCATCACCCACCACAACTCCACGCCCTATCGTCCCAAGATGAATGGGGCAGTGGAAGCGGCTAATAAAAACCTGAAAAAAATAATACAGAAGATGGTGGTCACCTACAAAGATTGGCACGAGATGTTACCATACGCATTACATGGATATTGTACTTCCGTGCGAACATCCACCGGAGCAACCCCATACTCACTCGTGTATGGCATAGAAGCAATCCTGCCAATAGAAGTAGAAATACCCTCCTTGAGGGTACTGGCTGAAGCCAAGCTAGACGAAGCCGAATGGGTCCAACAACGGTTCGACCAGTTAAACCTCATCGAGGAAAAACGACTCACTACCTTGTGACATGGCCAGTTATATCAGAAACGGGTAAAGAGGGCATTTGACAAGAAGGTGAAGCCCCACGTTTTTCAGAAGGGAGACATGGTGCTAAAGAAAGTCCTGCCTAACCTCAAAGACCCAAGGGGTAAATGGGCACCCAACTATGAGGGACCATACGTGGTGAAGCAGGCCTTCTCTAGAGGAGCATTGATCTTAACCAACGCCGAAGGCCAGGACCTGAACTACCCTGTCAATATAGATGCGGTCAGAATGTTCTACCCCTGAAATGCTTCCAGAGTACGCGGTAAAAGGCGAAGACTCTCGCCTGGCCAATGGAAGGTCGAAGAAAGCGTGTTCAAGGCTCAAGCAGTTATTCATTCCCGAATAGTTAGTAGAGGCTATTGTTAAAGCAGTTGTAATCTTTTGATAAAGCAATAAAAACAACATCCATTCTACCTTCCCCTTCTCCCTTGCTTAAGTTTTTCAATATCTCGATGCATGCTAAAACTATCATTCAAATAAACAAGATACATTTCCAAAATACGTCAGAATCAGTAATTTCCTAAGTCTAGAAGGCCGACACCTCGGCCTAACTTATTTCCCATGATGCTAAGCTCCAATCGAAAACAGCGCAAAAATGGCGAAAGGGAGCCCACGCTCATCCTCTACCCAATCAAGCCCAATTCCCCCTCCTGCCCCCTCATCATAAATAATAGGACCGAGTCCACCCTAGCTCCGAAATGCCAGTCCAATCCCGGATCCTAGGATGCCGAGTAGCACTCAGGGCCGACTGCCCAAAACACTCGGCATCCAAAAGGCCGACTCACCCACACCACGCATCCTTGCCCAAGTCGGCTAGACGACCAATACAGATAGTCCAAGACCCTTAACCCACCTATAACTCAAGTCACTACCCCAACCTTTACGCCGTCAATACCCAAGTCGAAGTCACTCCCATTCGGTTCAAGCCGAGTATAGATCGAAGCCCATTAAGTGTTAATTACATTACGTCATTGTACCCAGACATCCAATCCGGAAGTCTTTGGTCTAATCCCCTTTAGTGCCGGTCCTCTTAAGCCACCATACCCAACCCCTGAGTCTTTAAGCCGTCATTTCCCTTAGCATCATCCCCTAAGCGTCAATCCCATTAGGACACGAGTCTGAACTGAAGCCATTACTTCCCTTAGTGCTAAGTCCATCAAGTCGTCTAAATTGATACCATTAAACCAAAAAAACAAAAAAATACAAAAACAAAAACACAAAGAAAATGCCAAAAAATCCATTTCATTAATAAGACACAATGTATTACAAGTTTTAAGGAGAGTCCAAGAGGGAAAACAATTTCCCATCTCGGACCTCTTTAGTCATGTCATAAGGGCGGAGGTCAAAATCTGGGGCCAGCAGAGCTATTTTCCTAAGGGCTTTATTGAACCCATCTTCATGTTGTTCTACTATGGCCCCCTCCAAGCAAGCCACCCTCTCGGCAAGATCGGCATTTTCTTCTTTCAGCTTGCCCACCTCAGATTGCGCTGCCTTAAAAGTCACCCTGTCAGAAGCAAGAATGGCCTCCAATTCTTTCACCCTGGACTGAGAATCAGCAAGGGTAGAGTTCAGCGACACCACCTCAGCTTCTGACGAAGACGCCCTTGTTCTCAGCAAAGCCATCTCAGCCTCCGACTCGGTCTTCAACGAGGACGTTTCGGCTTGAGAAGCGGCAAGCTCGGCCCTCAAGTCTTCAACCTCGGCATCTGCCTTCTGATTAGCCTCCTTTAATCTTTGGACCTCAGCTAAAGATTTGGCCCCGGCCTTTTGAGCCTTATCCAACTCCTTTTTATTAATGGCCTCTTTGGCCACGATCTGCTCAGCCTTTCGCAGCATCGCTCGCCAAATTTCCAAAGAGGCTATCGAACGAGCCATATAGGCAGTCATCATGTCAATAGAGCTGTCGGCCCCTACCGACACCAACAGCCCTCGGTCATGTGGAGGTATGCGACTGGTAGGAAACAAGCTGCGCATGTTGAACCCAGGGCCCCACAAAGAGCTAATAGTGGGTGGGGCCACATAGCAAGATAAGCCACAAAGTGGCAAATCCGGCCCCGTAGTCACCACCACTTTGCCTTTGGGTTGAGTAAGCATAGGTGGAGGAGGAGGAGCAACGACCTTCCCTTTCTTAGCAGTCGTCTCCTCTGTCGTAGCAGAGTCGGCCTTCCGCTTGGCCGCCTCCTTGTCAGACACGGCCGGAGCCGTCAGCTTCTCAACCACAGGGGCCGAGTCCTTCCCGGCCAAGCTTGTAGTTGACTTCTTGTCAGCAGTAGCCATAGTAGTCTCAGCACCCGAGGCCTTTCGGCCAAAGCTCTTAGCATCGTTGGTCAAGCGAGCTTTCTTGATCAACTCAGCCATATCAACGCCTTGTTTCTTCAGCATACCTGCAAGTCAAAAACACAGTATATAAGCACATTCGGCGTGAGGCCGAGCCTGAAGACAACTCAGAAAAACTCACTATTTAGGTGGAGAGTAGTGTTGTTCGAAGAGATCCAGGACACTATGTCCCGGCAACTCATCCCTCTCGGCAGGCTGTCCAGTAGTTACAGATCAACCTTAGCCTCAAGAGAAAGTTGACTCCGCGCTAACCCCTTGAACTTTGGGGGTTCCTGCCAATACAGGGGTAATGGTCGTGGGTCAATGCAGAAGTGACCCGCTTCAGCCGCCTTGACCTTCACGAAGCGGCTTTTAAAGCCCTTGTAGGAGGCTGTGTAAGAGGTGAAAAGACCTGAGTTGGGCAAAGGGGTCAACGAGACCCACCCTACGGACTGACCGACTCTAGTGGTGTAGTGGCTGAGGAAGACCGGGGCAGTGGGCAAAATCCCTAGGGCCAAACAGACTACCCTAAAGGCTTGAATCGCTGCCCAACCATTAGGATGCAGTTGAGAAGGAGCTATCCCCAACACCCTCAAGACGTCCGCCTCGAAGAAGTCAAAGGGGAGGGTAACCCCCAAATCCATCAGAACCATCTCGTACATAAAGACGAATGGCTCTTCCCCTTCCCTGGCAGCATCACATACGCGCTCCCTTTTACCACAGCGCACCACCTTCAACAAACCAGCGTGGGATCCGCAAACCCATTTTCCATCCTCCACCAAGGATTCCACCTCAGAGCGGGTCATCTTTGACAAGTTCTCCAGCACATCTTTATGGACCCACGCTGGTGGACCCACCTCTGATTTCAAAGGTGCAGGGCCTTGGGAAGAACCCCCTTCAGCCATGGCCACGAGTATGGCCTTTAGAGCCTCACCTGATGAAGAAGATGAAGAAGAAGAAGAAGAAGAGTAGGTCTCAGAACTCGAAGTACCTGACATGGTGATGAGGAGGATGAAAACTCGGTAATGGTTGAGGAAGACGAAGGCTTGAGAAGAAAGAAAACTCAGAAGTGCAAACCCAGAGTGAACGAAGAGAGGAGAAGCAAATGAAGCACAAGTAAAATAAATGCCCTCCGTAATAAACTCAAACCTCGAAACCCCGCGACTAATGATCAAAGGTCACATTTCTCCATAACGGCTCAATCATGACGCCACCTCACCATCAATGCAGCCCAAAAAACGAAGAGGTTGTGTCTGAAGGACGGCGCGGTGCATCCCTCCACACGCAACCCTTCAACTGCCTCCAGAAGTTCAAATGTTGGAGCCCCAATTCAAATAAAAAAAACAAAAAACAAATAATAAAAAATAATAAAAAATAATAAAAAAAGATAAAAAATAAAAAAATAAAAGACCAAAAAACCAAAAACCAAAAAATAGGCCCAAGCAATCACGGCCCATTACTTCAATCAATCCAGATGCACTCTCGGGCCACCTCTATTTCCGCACCCTTCCATGGACCGTCTCCATCTCAGTCATCCTTGCGCAGGCTGCCTCTATTTCCGAACCCTTCCATGGACCGCCTCAATCTCAATCATCCTTGCGCAGGCCGCCTTTATTTCCGCACCCTTCCATGGACCGCCTCAGTCTCGGTCATCCTTGCGCAGGCCACCTCTGTTTTTGCACCCTTCTAGGGGCCGCCTCAGTCCCAGTCATCCTTACGCAGGCGGCCTCTATTTCAGCACCCTTTCATTGACCGCCTCTATCTCAGTCGTCTGCGCGTTAGCCGTCTCAGTCTCGGCCAAAGAAAGGTCGTTATGTCCTTGGTCCCACTTCAAGAAGCACACACAGCAAGATCCCCTAATGCCGTCATTTCTACAATGGCCTAGGGGGCCCTTGCCCCGGTGCCTCGAAACTCCAAATACTTTGCGAGCCTGAGTACCAGCCAGTGTGTACTCCGCTCGCCGCGAAAATTGGTGAGCCTAGGTACCAGCCAGTGTGTACTCCGCCCACCGCCAAAAGACTTGCAAGTCTGAGTACCAGCCAGTGTGTACTCCACTTGCTAAAAAATACTTTGCGAGCCAGAGAACCAGCAAATGTGTACTCCGCTCGCCGCGAAAATTGGTGAGCCTAGGTACCAACCAGTGTGTACTCCGCCCACCGCCAAAAGCCTTGCAAGTCGAGTACCGGCCCGTGTGTACTCCACTTGCTAAAAAATACTTTGCGAGCACAGTACCAGCCCAGTGTACTACCATTTCGCCCGCGAAAATTGGTGAGCACTGGGTACGACCCGGTGTACTCCGCCCACCACCAAAAGCCTTGCAAGCCTAAGTACTAGCCAACGTGTCCTCTGCTTGCTAAAAAATACTTTGCGAACCTGAGTACCAGCCAGTGTGTACTCCGCCCACTGCAAAAACCCTTGCAAGACTGAGTACCAGCCCGGTGTGTACTCCACTCGCCCCGCGAAAATTGGTGAGCACAGGTACCAACGGTGTGTACTCATGTCGCCATAAGCCTTGCAAGTCAGTACCCGGCCGGTGTGTACTCCGCTTGCTAAAAATATTTTGCGAGCACAGTACCGGCCGGTGTATTGCTCGTCGCGAAAATTGGTGAGCACGGGTACCAGCCGTGTGTACTCAGCCCACCGCCAAAAGCCTTGCAAGTCGAGTACCAGCCAGTGTGTACTCCACTTGCTAAAAATATTTTGCGAGCCACGAGTACCAACTAGTGTGTGTACTCCGCCTTGAAAATTGGTGAGCCAGGTGGGACGCATTAGTGTGTACTCATGCACCGCTAAAAGCCTTGCAAGTCCGAGTACCCAACCCATTATGTACTCCACTTGCTAAAAAATACTTTGCGAGCACTGGGTACCAACGGGGGTGTACTCCTTCGTAGAAACTTGGTGAGCCTAGGTACCAGCCAGTGTGTACTCCGCCCATCGACAAAAGCCTTGCAAGCCGAGTACCCGGCCAGCGTGTACTCCGCTTGCTAAAAAATACTTTGCGAGCCCGAGTACCAGCCGTGTGTACTCATTCGCTGGTGAGCACGGGTGTGTGTACTCCGCCCACCGCAAAAAGCCTTGGAAGTCTGAGTACCAGCCAGTGTGTACTCCACTTGCTAAAAATATTTTGCGAGCCTAAGTACCAGCCAGTGTGTACTCCACTCGCCGCGAAAATTGGTAAGCTTGGGTACCAGCCAGTGTGTACTCCGCCCACCGCCAAAAGCCTTGCAAGTCTGAGTACCAGCCAGTGTGTACTCCACTGGCTAAAAATATTTTGCGAGCTTGAGTACTAGCAAGTGTGTACTCCGCTCGGGGCGAAAATTGGTGAGCCTGGGTACCAGCCGGTGTGTACTCCGCCCACCGCCAAAAGCCTTGCAAGTCTGAGTACTAGCTAGTGTGTACTCCACTTGCTAAAAATATTTTGCGAGCCTGAGTACCAACCAGTGTGTACTCCGCTCGTCGCGAAAATTGGTGAGCCTCGGTACCAGCCCGTGTGTACTCCGCCCACCGCCAAAAGCCTTGCAAGTCGAGTACCCGGCCGGTGTGTACTCCACTTGCTAAAAATATTTTGCGAGCTTTGAGTACCAGCCCAGTATGTACTCCGCTTGCCGCTTGAAAATTAACGAGCACAGGTACCGGATAGTGTGTACTCGCCCACCGCCAAAAGCCTTGCAAGTCGCAGTACCCGATTATTATTACTCCTTTGCTAAAAAAATACTTTGCGGGCAGTACCAGACTAGTGTGTACTTCGCCCGCGCCAAAGCCTTGCAAGCCGAGTACCGACCATAGCGTGTACCCGGCTTGCTAAAAATACTTTGCGAGCACGAGTACCCCCTAGTGTGTACTCACTTCCCGAAAACTTGGGGTGAGCCTAGGTACCAGCCAGTGTGTACTCCGCTCGTCGCGAAAATTGGTGAGCACAGGTACTAGCCGGTGTGTACTCTTGCTTTCGTCGCAAAAAATTGGTGAGCACAGGTACCCGCCGGTGTGTACTCCGCCCACCGCCAAAAGCCTTGCAAGTCTGAGTACTAGCCAGTGTGTACTCCACTTGCTAAAAATATTTTGCGAGCCTAAGTACCAGCCAGTGTGTACTCTGCTCGACGTGAAAATTGGTGAGCCTGGGTACCAGACAGTGCGTACTCCGCCTACCGCCAAAAGCCTTGCAAGTCTGATTACTAGCCAGTGTGTACTCCACTGGCTAAAAAATACTTTGCGAACTTGAGTACCAACCCGGTGTGTACTCCTTCGCCCATTGAAAAATTGGTGAGCACAGGTATGCCAGGTGTACTCTGCCCACCGCCAAAAGCCTTGCAAGTCTGAGTACCAGCCAGTGTGTACTCTGTTGGCTAAAAAATACTTTGCGAGCCTGAGTACCAGCCAGTGTGTACTCCGCTCGCCGCGAAAATTGGTGAGCTTGGGTACCAGCTAGTGTGTACTTCGCCTACCGCGAAAAGCCTTACAAGTCTGAGTACCAGCAAGTGTGTACTCCACTTGGTAAAAAATGCTTCGCGAGCCTGAGTACTAGTAAGTGTGTACTCCGCTCGCCGTGAAAATTGGTGAGCCTGGGTTCCAGCCAGTGTGTACTCAGCCCAGCGCCAAAAGCCTTGCAAGTCCGAGTACCAGCCAGTGTGTACTCCACTTGCTAAAAAATACTTTGCGAGCCTGAGTACCAGCCAGGGTGTACTCCGCTCGCCGAGAAACTTGGTGAGCCTGGCTACCAGCCAGTGTGTACTCCGCCCACCGACAAAAGCCTTGCAAGGCTGAGTACCAGCCAGCGTGTACTCCGCTTGCTAAAAATATTTTGCGAGCCTGAGTACCAGCCAGTGTGTACTCCGCTCGACGTGAAAATTGGTGAGCCTGGGTACCAGACAGTGTGTACTCTGCCCACCGCCAAAAGCCTTGCAAGTCTGAATACCAACCAGTGTGTACTGCACTTGCTAAAAATATTTTGCGAGCCTGAGTACCAGTCATTGTGTACTCCGCTCGCCGCAAAAATTAGTGAGCCTGGGTACCAGCCAGTGTGTACTCCGCCCACCGCCAAAAGTCTTGCAAGTCTGAGTACCAGCCAGTGTGTACTCCACTTGCTAAAAAATACTTTGCGAGCTTGAGTACCAACCAGTGTGTACTCCGCTCGCCACGAAAATTGGTGAGTCTGGGTACTAGCCAATGTGTACTCCGCCCACCGCCAAAAGCCTTGCAAGTCTGTGTACCAGCAAGTGTGTACTCCACTTGCTAAAAAATACTTCGCGAGCCTGAGTACTAGCAAGTGTGTACTCCGCTCGGGGCGAAAATTGGTGAGCCTGGGTACCAGCCGGTGTGTACTCCGCCCACCGCCAAAAGCCTTGCAAGTCTGAGTACCAGCCAGTGTGTACTCCACTTCCTAAAAAATACTTTGCGAGCCTGAGTACCAACCAGTGTGTACTCTGCTCGCCGCGAAAAGTGGTGAGCCTGGGTACCAGGCAATGTTTACTCCGCCCACCGCCAAAAGCCTTGCAAGTCTGAGTACCGGCCAATGTGTACTCCACTTGCTAAAAAATACTTTGCGAGCACAGTACCGGCCGGTGTGTACTTTCCGCTTCGCCCCGGAAATCAGTGAGCCTAGGTACCGGCCGATTATGGTACTCGCCCACCACCAAAAAGCCTTGCAAGTCTGAGTACCGGCCGGTGTAATCTAATTTGCTAAAAAATATTTGGCGAAATGATGCCCGGCCAGGGTGTGTACTCTGCTCGCCCGAAATTGGGTGAGCCTAGGTACCGGCCAGTGTGTACTCCGCCCACCGCCAAAGGCCTTACAAGTTCACAGTACCCGCCCAGTGTGTACTCCGCGCTAAAAATACTTTGCGAGCACAGTACCAACCCGGTGTGTACTCCGGCCGCGAAATTGGTGAGCGTGCACGGCCGGTGTACTCCGCCACCCAAAAAGCCTTGCAAGTCCGAGTACCGGCCGGTGTACTCGCTCGGTCGCGAAAATTCGTGAGCTTTGGGTACGCCAGCTTTGTGTGTACTCGCCCAGCGTCAAAAGCCTTGCAAGTCTGAGTACCAGTCAGTGTGTACTCCACTTGTAAAAATATTTTGCGAGCTTGAGAACCAACCAGTGTGTACTCTGCTCGACGCGAAAATTGGTGAGCCTGGGTATCAGACAATGTGTACTCCGCCTACCGCCAAAAGCCTTGCAAGTCTGAGTACTAGCTAGTGTGCACTCCACTTGCTAAAAAATACTTTGCGAGCGTGAGTACCAACCAGTGTGTACTCCGCTCGCTGCGAAAATTGGTGAGCCTGGGTACCAGCCAGTGTGTACTCCGCCCACCGCCAAAAGCCTTGCGAGTCTGAGTACCAGCCAGTGTGTACTCCACTTGCTAAAAATATTTTGCGAGCCTCAGTACCACCGAGTGTGTACTCCGCTCGTCGCGAAAATTGGTGAGCCTGGGTACCACCCAGTGTGTACTCCGCCCACCGCCAAAAGCCTTGCAAGTCTGAGTACCAGCTAGTGTGTACTCCACTTGCTAAAAATATTTTGCGAGCCTGAGTACCAACCAGTGTGTACACCCATTTGTCGCGAAAATTGGTGAGCACGGGTACCCATACGGTGTGTACTCCGCCCACCGCCAAAAGCCTTGCAAGTCTGAGTACCAGCCAGTATGTACTCCACTTGCTAAAAATATTTTGCGAGCCTGAGTACCAGCCAGTGTGTACTCCGCTTGCCGCGAAAATTGATGAGCCTGGGTACCAGATAGTGTGTACTCCGCCCACCGCCAAAAGCTTTGCAAGTCTGAGTACCAGCCAGTGTGTACTCCGCTCGCCGCGAAAATTGGTAAGCCTAGGTAACAACAAGTGTGTACTCCGCCCACCGCCAAAAGCCTTGCAAGTCTGAGAGCTAGCCAGTGTGTACTCCATTTGTTAAAAAATACTTGGCGAGCCTGAGTACCAGCCAGTGTGTACTCCGCTCGCCCAGCGAAATTGGTAAGCACAGGTTCCGGCCCATTGTGTACTCGACCCGCGCCAAAAAGCCTTGCAACTTCGAGTACTAGCCAGTGTGTACTCTACTTGCTAAAATATACTTTGTGAGCCTGAGTACCAACCAGTGTGTACTCCACTTGCTAAAAAATACTTTGCGAGCCTGAGTACCAGCTAGTGTGTACTCCGCTCGCCGCGGAAATTGGTGAGCTTGGGTACCAGCCAGTGTGTACTCCGCCCACCGCCAAAAGCCTTGCAAGTCTGAGTACCAGCCAGTGTGTACTCCACTTGCTAAAAAATACTTGGCGAGCACAGTACCGGCCAGTGTACTCACTTTCGCCCCTTGGAAATTGGTGAGCACAGGTTAAAGCCGAGTGTGTACTCAGCCCACCGCCAAAAGCCTTGCAACTACGAGTACTAGCCAGTGTGTACTCCACTTGCTAAAATATACTTTGTGAGCCTGAGTACCAACCAGTGTGTACTCCACTTGCTAAAAAATACTTTGCGAGCCTGAGTACCAGCTAGTGTGTACTCCGCTTGCCGTGGAAATTGGTGAGCTTGGGTACCGGCCCAGTGTACTCCGCCCGCGCCAAAAGCCTTGCAAGTCTGAGTACCAGCCAGTGTGTACTCCACTTGCTAAAAAATACTTGGCGAGCACAGTACCAGCCGGTGTGTGTACTCGCTCGCCGCGAATAATATTGGTGACCCTTGGTACCCCGGCCGATTGTGTACTCCGCCCGCATGACGGCCTTGCAAATGCGAGTACCGGCCGTGTGTACTCCACTTGCTAAAATATACTTTGCGAGCACAGGTACCAGCCGGTGTATACTCCGCTTCGCCAGCGGAAATTGGTGAGCCTGGGTACCAGCAAGTGTGTACTCCGCCCACCGCCAAAAGCCTTGCAAGTCTGAGTTCCAGCCAGTGTGTACTCCGCTCGGCGCGAAAATTGGTGAGCGTGGGTACCAGCCTGTGTGTACTCCGCCCACCGCCATAAGCCTTGCAACTCCGAGTACTAGCCAGTGTGTACTCCACGTGCTAAAATATACTTTGTGAGCCTGAGTACCAACCAGTGTGTACTCCACTTGCTAAAAAATACTTTGCGAGCCTGAGTACCAGCCAGTGTGTACTCCGCTCGCCGCGAAAATTGGTGAGCTTGGGTACCAGCCAGTGTGTACTCCGCCCACCGCCAAAAGCCTTGCAAGTCTGAGTACCAGCTAGTGTGTACTCCACTTGCTAAAAAATACTTGGCGAGCCTGAGTACCAGCCAGTGTGTACTCCGCTCGCCACGAAAATTGGTGAGCCTGGGTACCAGCCAGTGTGTACTCCGCCCACCGCCAAAAGCCTTGCAAGTCTGAGTACCAGCCAGTGTGTACTCCACTTGCTAAAAAATACTTTGCGAGCCTAAGTACCAACCAATGTGTACTCCGCTCGCCGCGAAAACCTGGTGGGCCTGGGTACTAGCCAATGTGTACTCCGCCCACCGCCAATAGTCTTGCACGTCTGAGTACCAGCCAATGTGTACTCCACTTGCTAAAAAATACTTTGCAAGCCTGAGTACCAGCCAGTGTGTACTCCGCTCGTCGCGAAAATTGGTGAGCCTGGGTACTAGCCAGTGTGTACTCCGCCCACCGCCAAAAGCCTTACAAGTCTGAGTACCAGCCAGTGTGTACTCAACTTGCTAAAAAAATACTTTGCGAGCCTTAGTACCAGCCAATGTTTACTGCGCTCAGTGCGAAAATTGGTGAGCCTGGGTACCAGCCGGTGTGTACTCCGCCCAGCGCCAAAAGCCTTACAAGTCTGAGTACCAGCCAGTGTGTACTCCACTTGCTAAAAAATACTTTGCGAGCCTGAGTACCAGCTAGTGTGTACTCCGCTCGCCACGAAAATTGGTGAGCCTGGGTACTAGCAAGTGTGTACTCCGCCCACCGCCAAAAGCCTTGCAAGTCTGAGTACCAGCCAGTGTGTACTCCCTTGGCTAAAAAATACTTTGCGAGCCTGAGTACCAGCTTGTGTGTACTCCGCTCGCCGCGAAAATTGGTGAGCCTGGGTACCAGCCAGTGTGTACTCCGCCCACCGCCAAAAGCTTTGCAAGTCTGAGTACCAGCCAGTGTGTACTCCACTTGCTAAAAAATACTTTGCGAGCGTGAGTACCAGCCACTGTGTACTCCGCTTGCCGCGAAAATTGGTGAGCCTAGGTACCAGCCAGTGTGTACTCCGCCCCCGCCAAAAGCCTTGCAAGTCTGAGTACCAGCCAGTGTGTACTCCACTTGCTAAAAAATACTTTGCGAGCCTAAGTAACAGCCAGTGTGTACTCCGCTCGCTGCAAAAACCTGGTGAGCCTGGGTACCAGCCAATGTGTACTCCGCCCACTGCCAAAAGCCTTGCAAGCCTGAGTACCAGCCAGTGTGTACTCCCCTTGCTACAAAAATATTTGTGCAAACCTGAGTGCCAGCCAAGGTGCACTCCGCCCGCAAACCCATGTATCAACTGACATCCACTCCCCTCGCGGTCCCACATCAGGCACGACCCCGACCGACTGATCCTAGTTCTTTATCTATGCTTATCCAAAAAGACCACGTCCTTTTTGAAAAAGCACAGATAAAGAGGGGCAACTGTTTCACCCCGAAACTGTCCGGTTAGATTCTACGCGGCCCAATCTCTCAAAATGGGCCAGAACCCTACCCTTTAGAATCAGCCTAGACTAGGCCAGAACCATAAGGGCCAAGTCAAACCCAAGTCCATCGAGTCAACCCTGGCCCGCTGAGACTGCTACGAGGTCGTTTTGACCTAGTCAAAACCGAAACCGAAACCGTGAGTCGAGACCGAGTCCCCCCCTGTCCGCGGCGTGGATCCAGGACCGAGTCGCCCGTATCTCTAGGCGAATCTCAACCCCCGCCCCTAGCCCAACAAATGCCACCAAGCGAAGCGCAAGGGCAACCACCTGGCGGCTGTGCAATCCTATATAAACCCCTACTGTGAAAATCCAAGGGACCAGAAGAAAAGAGCGGAGAAAAAGAAAGAAACAGAAAGCTTACGATTGCCAAGAAAGGAAGGAGACGCTCCGAGTCCAGATTGAAGGGTAAGCAGAGATACTGGTCGACAAGCAGGGCGAGTCTGCTCACTTCAGAATCCAGGTTGGTTCTCCTTTTCAATATATCACATGTTTAGATTAGTATTGTGTTGATCGTGTCGTCAAGTAGTATCACCCCCCGAAACCCCCTCTTTCGTAGCCGAGCAGGTTTCGGCTAGAATGGAACCGAGACCATAAGACACCCTGTCCAACCTCCGTCTTGAGCCTCTGCCTCTCGAGGCCGAGCCCGTCTCGGCCTGAGAGAACCAAGACCCTGCCACAGTCAACCCAAGGCCTACCACAAACCTCCCTCCCTATGGCCGAGTACGACTCGGCTAAGGAAGGACCGAAACCGAGATCACAGTCAACCTAACCCACCTGACCAAACCCCAGAACTACGTTGACTTTGACTCCTCTAAAGCCGAGGTACGTAGGCATAGGAGGCACACTCCTATCAAGTCAAATCCTAAATCCCAAAGCCCCAGAACACCTTACCTAAACCCCCCTCCTTCCCAGGACTTAGGCCAAAAACAACCCGAACCCAAGCACTGTCCCTCTTCCCATATAGCTAGCCGAGGGTAACTATCAAGTGATAGGCATGCTGGGGCCCCTATGCCCCTAGCATGTAACCAACTCCCGAACCCACAGCTCTGATCCTAGACCAGCCTTCTCCTAGGTTTCCTTACATTCCTAAGAAAAATGTAGGTGGCGACTCCGGATGGCCGAGTATGATTCGGTTGTGGGAAGGTCGAGGTAGTCTCGGCCCTCCTCTAGGCGGAACTGTCATAGGTCATAATTTAGATTGTGACAGTGTAAAATGACTAAGGTAGGATAGACGTCTTTGAGCAATCGGCCAAAGCGCAAGTTGCTGAAACCCTTCCTCGAAAGCTTCAAAGTCTTTAAGAATCGCTACTTCAAAGTCGGTCGTGGCGCTATCGGTCCCAATCTTTTGGCTAATAACTTAGGGGAGCCTTTATTTTCCCTGTATTAGACCCCTTAACCAGCAGTTTCTATCTCCGTTGCTCGGAAGGACTTGGAGAAATGGGAGGATGAACTTATTGAAGAGTTGAATGATATGCCCCTCCTTTCAAGTGCTGACCTTATCAAGGGTGGAAGTCTGTAGTTAACATATCCCTTTCGCTTTCTTTATTATGTCTTTCTCATATTTGTTTCTTTTTTGTAGGTTACTCTACTGGTTACGTTAAGAAAGTTAAAATGAAAACTTCCCAGCCAACCGACGTTGGAACGAGCGCCCCGGATGTCCCCTTGGCTGCTGCGGAATCGGGGGAGGCCCCTCAGACTGTAGCTAAAGAAGTCCCTCAGGTGCAATCGATGTTGATCTTAGATTCTCCTGAGGGTTCTTTTCTAGCTGAGGAGGATCAAACCCTGAGTGGGAAACACGTCGCTGACGCAAACGATGATTATCAGGAGCGCCCAAGGAAACGCATTAACTTGGAAGCTAATGACTTTGTTCTTGAGGCTTTTGACGGCCGTTCAGCCGTTGAGACTAAGGGGAATGCTACTTCGGATGAATTGTTGATAGGTCATCCATCCAGCCCCTCAGTCTGGCTCGGTCCTTGGCGGTCAGCCAGATAGTAGACCAACATTTAGCTGCTGCATGAGATGGTTCGAGAGTAAAGAGCATGGGCATCACTAGTGCATTCAGTACGCATTAACTTCGGACGCATTAAACACATTAACTTGGAAGCTAATGACTTTGTTCTTGAGGCTTTTGACGACTGTCCAACCATTGAGAGAGGGGAACGCTACTTCGGATGAAGTGTTGATAGGTCATTCATCCAGCCCCTCAGTCTGGGCTCGGTCCTTGGCGGTCGGCCAGATAGTAGACCAACATTTAGCTGTTGCATGAGATGGTTCGAGAGTAAAGAGCATGGGCATCACTAGTGCATTCAGTACTTTGCAGAGGTTTGTTGGATGTTCGCTGATATTGGCTCGTGCAGCCGAGACGAAATTTGGCTTGTTAGAAACACAGGTTTAGACGCTGACCAGCCAACTTTCTTAAGCAGATGAGGCCAACTGTAAGCTGACGGCCGCATGTTCTGAAGGCGAGATCAAAGTGAATAACTACCAAGAGTCTACAACGAATCTTTAGGAGGATTTGCAAGTGAATAACTACCAAGAGTCTACAACGAATCTTCAGGAGGATTTGCAAAGGACTGTAGTCAAAAATAAGGATCTAATGTTGGCCAAGTCTGACTTAGAAACCACTCGGGACCGCCTTCAAGCTGAAGTAGACAATCTGAAAATAACTTATGAGGCGCTTGAGGCAGCCAAAGTTTTTGCTGAGGAAAAACTGGCGTCGGTGGAGTCGGCCTGAAGGCAAGCTAGAGAAGAGAATTCGGCTAAGGACGAAGTTATCAAGGCCAGGGATGCCACCCTACTAGAGCAAGGTGCATCTATAGTAGAACAATTTGAGGATGGCGTTGGAACAGATTACCTTTTTGTACCCTAATCTGAATATTTCTGAAGCTGATCCCTTCAAGGAAATTGTAAACGACCAGCTGGTCTTAGCTCCTACCCCTCCCGACTCCCTGATTGCCTGACCTTATCCTTTGAAATTTTCTTTGCATTGTACCCCTTTTTGAAATTTTCGTTGTAATCATACAGGGTTTTGGACAATTATGTAATTCACCTTTTGACTTGCTTTCGCTTTGTAGACAAGTTGTTTGGTGTGTTTACTTTATGTAATCTTTCGTATTTTTCCAAAGCGTATGTTATATAGCTTTAACGCGACAATTATTTGGAATCTTAAGTTTGGGATCGGCTCTATGACCGTCAGTTTGCGCGTCTTGCATTTTGGCTTTTGCTGTTCGTTGCCGGCCCCTAAGACGGTCCTTTCGACCGTCCGTCACTTAACCTTGTAGGTTGTAGATCGTAGTTGGGCCCTGAATCGGTTCTTTTCAACCATCCATTTTGGGCATTCGTGTCGAACCTCGGATCGGCCTCTTCGGCTGTCCATTTTTGGGTTTTTCGAGTCGGACCCCAGATCGGCCTCTTCGCCATTCGTTTTGGGCTTTTCGTGTTGAACCCTAGATTAGCCTCTTCAACCGTTCGTTTTTGGGCATTTTCGTGTCGAACCCTGGATCGGCCTCTTCGACCGTCCGTTTTTGGGTTTTTCGAGTCGGACCTTGGATCGGCCTCTTCGGCCGTCCATTTTGTAGATGTTGCTATTTGAATTATCATTCTATTGTTTGCAAGGAGATGTTATATATTCTTTTACATGAACTTGCAAACAGCTCAGTTGTAATACATCCGTAGAGTGGCGACATTCTAGGTGCGTGGAATCTTCTTACCATCCAAAATTTCTAAACGATATGCTCCCCGCCCAACTTCCTTGATCACCTTAAAGGGACCTTCCTAGATTGGGGTCAATTTATTACTCTCGTTTTTTGAGTTACCCTTCTTAACACCAAGTCTTGGAGTTTAAAACTGCATGGAACTACTATCTTGTCATACTTCCTGGCCGCCCTTGCTTTGACTGCGTATTCCCTTACATGGGCTATCTCCCGGATTTCTTGTAACATGTCCATATTCACTCTTAGTTCATCTTTGTTTTCACCTAGTTTGAATAAGGCCGTCCGTGGAGACAGCTCTCCAATCTCCATTGGGATCATCACTTCAGTACCAAATGTTAAGCGGAAAGGAGTCTCATTGGTGGTGGAATGGGGAGTGGTATGATATGACCATAATACTTGCGGTAATTCTTCTGCCCATCTGCCATTTGCTTCTTCTAACCTCTTTTGCAATCCCCTTAGGATGACTTTATTCGTTGCCTCCGCCTGGCCGTTGGACTGTGGGTGCTCTACTGACATAAACAGTTGCATGATCTTAAGCCCTTCGCAGAACTCGGTCGTCGCGCGTGATGCGAACTGAGTCCCATTATTTGACACGATCTCGGCCGGTATGCCGAATCAATAGATGATTTTTTTCCCAAAAGAAGTGCTTGGTTCTATCAGAGGAAATCGTGGCTACCGACTCTGCTTCAACCTTCTTCGTGAAGTAATCAACGGCCACAATCAAAAACTTCACCTGGCCGGGAGCTATCGAGAAAGGACCCAAGATGTCAACCCCTCAATTATAAAACAGCCAAGGTGACATGATTAAGTGTAGGCGTTCTAGGGGTGCCTTGTGGCCTTCAGCAAAACTTTGGCACTTATCACATTTCTTTACGTAGTTCATACAGTCGCTCCTCAACATGGGCCAATAGTACCCGACTCTAGCAATTTTACTTGCTAGTGCTTGTCCTCCCTATGGGGGTCCTGATATGCCTTCATGAACCTCTCGAATTATGTACTCCACTTCCTCTTCGTCCATGCATTTGAGTAAAGGGAAAGCGAAGCCTCTTCTGTATAGGTGTTGGCCAATCAGTGTGTACTTCGAGGATTCCCTTATCACCTTCCTAGCCTCTCCGTTGTCATCTGGGATTTGATCGTCCATGAGATATTCGATGAGTGGAGTCATCCATGTTGTTTTTCTCTCAACATCCCAAATTTCCTGCCGTCTACGGTCGGTGTGCTTAGGTTTTCATGGATTACAGACCTCTGTTGTCCTCTTTTATGCGTGCTAGCCAATTTAGCCAATAAATCTGCCCGTTCGTTCTGATCCCGTGGCACATGCACGAGTGTGAAGTTCTCAAAAGTGGAGGCCATCTTTACTGCTCGCTCCCAGTATTTAGTTAACTAGGGGTCCCTCATCTGATACTCTCTATTGACTTGTCTCGTCACAAGCTTTGAATCGCTCTTGGCTGTGTTAGCCTTTCTGCTTCTAGCTCTCAGGCTAATCTCATGCCTACTAGCAGTGCTTCGTATTCCGCCTGATTGTTACTTGCCCTAAATTCGAAGTGCAAGGACTGCTCAATAAGGACGCCTTCCGGTCCTTCTAAAATGATCCCAGCTCTACTCCCTGCTTGATTCGAGGACCCATCCACTGAGAGGTACCACTCGCCTTTATCGATAGTTGGAGTACCGGCGAGAGTCAACTCTGTAATGAAATCGGCCAAAGCTTGCGTTTTCATGTGACCCCTCTTTTCAAATGAGATATCGAACTCCGATAATTGGATACTCCAAGCTACTATTCTCCCAGTCAGCTCCGACTTGTGCAATACTTGACAGATTAGGAGATCCCTTCGGACGACTATGCTATAATTTTGGAAGTATGAGCGTAGTCGTCGTGAGGTAATCACCAAGGCCAGAGTGGCCTTTTCAATTTTCTGGTATCTCCTCTCGGCTTCTTGTAGTATTTTACTCGTGAAGTAAATCGGTCGTTGCTCTCCTTCCTTCTCCTGAACAAGTACGACACTAATTGTAGCGTCAGATACAGATATATACAAGTATAGGGGATTACTTGCATCCAAACGGGTAAAAACCGGAGGTGTTGCCAGCATGGCTTTCAACCGCAAAAAGGCCTCTTCACACTCGGGCGTCCACACGAAGCTTCCTCCTTTTTTAAGCGTCCCAAAGATGGGCATAGCCGTCTCAGCTGCCCGCGAGATGAATCGAGATAAGGCCGTGACCCTACCCATAAGTTGCTAGACTTCCTTGACACTTCATGGACTTCTCATGCTTACCACCACTTGGCATTTCTCTGGGTTGGCCTCGATGCCTCTCTCGGTCAGCATAAAACCTAGGAATTTTCCCCCATGGACCCCAAATGAACATATCTTCGGATTTAACCTAAGTTGATGGTTTATCAGAATATTGAATATCCGCCCAAGGGCTTTCTAGTGTTCGGCCGCCACCTTAGACTTTACTACCATATCATTAACATATAGCTCCACGTCCACACCCATCACCTCCTTAAAAATCTTGTCCATCAGGCGCTGGTAGGTCATCCCAATGTTCTCGAGGCCGAACGACATGACTTTGTAGCAAAAAGCGCCGACATCAGTGATGAACGCAGTTTTCTCCTCATCCTAGGGGTGCATTCAGATTTGATTGTAGCCCAAATAAGCATCTATAAAGCTCAAAAGGGCGAAACCTGCAACTCTGTCCACCAATCTATCGATACTGGGTAAGGGGTAAAGATCCTTAGGATAGGCTTTGTTCAAGTCAGTATAGTCTGTGCACATTCTCCACTTTCCGTTGGGCTTCTTGACCATAACTACATTGGCCAACCAGGTCGGGTATTGCACCTCCCTAATGAACCCGGCCGTCATAAGCTTGTTCGTCTCCTCCTTGGCGGCCTTTCACTTCTCCTCTCCTTGTTTTCTCCTCTTTTGGGCGACTGGCATTGCCCCTCGCATCACTGACAAGCGATGACACATAAACTCAGGATCTATGCCCAACATGTCATCAGTAGACCATGCGAAAACATTGCAATTTTGCCTGAGGAAACTCACCAGCGAGGCTTCATCTTTGGGGCTTAAAGCCGATCCTATCCTTGTCACCTGGGTAGGTAGGGGTCCCAGTTGAATTTCTTTTAGATCCTCGGCCGAGTGAGGCCTCTCATGCTCATACTGACACCTTGGGTCCAAGTCAAAATCCAAGGCGTTGACACTGCACCAGGGGTGTGGGACCCCACTCTTAAACTGTCCTTATAACACCGCCAGGCTATGTGTGAATCCGCCCATACACTCCCCACTCTCTGACCGACCAGGAACTTCATACACGATGATAAGTGGACACCATCGCCCTCAACCTATTCAACGCCGGTCTACCCATGATAATGTTGTAGGAGGCCTCAGCATCTACCACCGTATATAAGACCAGGATGGCTTTAACTCCCGAGCTCTCTCCGAAGATGGTTTCCAGTTCAATTGCCCCTTTAATTGGCACTCGCTCTCCCGCGAAACCGTAAAGGTTTCCTGAACACTCCGCTAGTCGAGATGGTGCCAACTGCATTTTTTGGAAGGTAGACCAGTATAAAATGTTGGCGGAGCTGTCCTAGTCTATCAGGACTCACTCTACTTTGTACTATGCTGCTACCACAGAGATGACCATTGGTTCATCCCGAATGGGTACCCCATGTTTCAAATCCCGGTCATCGAATGTGATGATCGTACTTGAACCCCGTCTTCTTCCTAATGGCGTCAAATTTGCCCCTATGAGCACGGTCTACACTCCTCGTGCTTCTCTCCCCAGCATGTCCTCTGATGAGTTTGTCCTTCCTCCGGCTATGGTGGTGATGGTACCCTGATGTTGCATTGGGGTCCTTTGTTTCGATCTACTCCTCTCCCTTCGTGCTTTACCAGACGGTTGTCCTTCATTCTATCTCCTTTCTGATCGTGGTCTACGTCCCTTGTCCGTCGGGCGCAGAACGTACCGACTGAGATGACCTTCCTGGATCAACTTTTCTATTTGGGTTCTCAAGGTCTAGCACTCCTCAATAGAATGACCGAAAGCACGGTGAAACTCACACCAACCCTCCCTGTTCTGCCCCATGACCTTTCCTTTCACCTCCTCGGGAAACTCCAGTAGAGTTGTATGGAAAATTTCCCTCAGGATTTGCGCCCTTTTCTCCGTCAGGGGAGTGAAGTGTTGGGAGGAGTCTCGTGGTCGGTTTTGCGCCTAACGCTTGTCTTCTTTTGCTGGGGCGACGCTTTGAATCTTTATGGCTAAGAGCTCGCTCGGCCTTGCGTCGCTCAAGTTGATCCTCTTCAACCTCAACATGCTTCTCCACACATGCATGAATCTCCTTCATACTAGCTGGTTTCCTTAATGCTAGTGCGTCACTGAATGGGCCCGCTCTCAATCCCTTTTGAAAGGCCTTAACAAAGAATTTCTAGTTCGGGTCGTCCACCCGAATGGTTGCATTGTTAAAGCAAGCTAAATAGCTCTTCAGGTTCTCCTCCCTAGCTTGTTTGATGTCAAACAAGTTGGACACCTCTAGTCTCTTTACCTTGTTGGCCGCGAACTGGGATACGAATGAGCTGGCCAGGTCACTGAAAGTCTGGATTGACTTGGCCGGTAGGGTCGCCATCCAATGCATAGCTACACACCTCAAAGTGCCCGAGAAAAGCTTGTAGCTGAGCCTATCGTTTCCGCTGCTGATGTACATTTGCGTCTGAAAGGCTTGCAAATGAGTGTGGGAGTCTTGAGTTCCATCGTACGACTCTATCACTATCTCCCTAAAATTAGGGGGAATGGGTATCTAGTCAATCTTCGCACTAAATGGTTGCCCCCAAAATGGCTGGATGGGGGCTACCTCACGTAAATCTGGCCCTCCCTTCTCTGTTGCCTTCATCATGGCAATTTGTTGGCGAAGCTCCGCTTCCCTCCGTTTTGCCATTCTTATGGCCTCAAGATGACGCTCCTCCACCTAACGGTGTCTTTCTTCAGCTTCTGCACTGAGTCGTGATTGCCCGTCGCTGCGCACCTACGCGCTTGGAGAGAGGCTACAACGCGGAGTAATCTCTGCAGAGTATCTTCCTCCCCCTCGTTAGTGGAACTTGCTAGGTTTTTGGTGATCGACATTGTCTCTAAGCCTAGTATGGTGTTCGGTTCTCTCCCTTGTGATTTTCGGGATTGGTTTTACCTTGTCCCACGGTGGACACCCGGATGGTACAAATTTATATTGTTATATGAAATTATTTTTAACTATGAATTTTTTAAAATATTAAAATTTAACTTAAAAGTAATAGATTAAAAAAATTAAAAAAATCTCTTAAAACCGTTTTAGAAAAAACTTAAAAAAAAAAAACTTTCATCGAATAATAGTTATTGAAAAAAAAACTTTTAAAAACATCTTTCATTAAATAACCGTGACTAAAAGTACTCTCGTTATATATATAAATCCCTCAAAAAAAGTAATTTTATTTTCTAAAATTTTCGGTTGCCTTTACCGCGATCCTGTTAGTGACTAGTATGAATTAGAAGAAATATAATCCCCATCTTTTCATGAAGAAACTAACAATACAAAACGAACAATCTGGATACAGAAGTTTCAAATCCACTATAAGAAGTTTTCATTTTTTAATTCAAATATTCAGCACTTCCCACAAACCTCCCAATAATGTAGAAGTTTAGGAACAGAGTAACACCATGACTTCAAAACAGAAATTAAGCGAATTTAAAATGGCCTTAGAGAAAACAGAATCAGAATGACATACAAACTGGGTACAATACCTAAAAATTTCTATTAACTCAGAAGTAATCGACCAAATAAAGGGGGCATGAGAAGTTGAACAAATGAAAGTACTAATTTTAAGAGTAAAACATCAATCTGAACCACTAAATATTACAAATTACAATTACAAAATCGGATCCTAACTGAGTATGGTATGCTTCTCTATCATACAAAAATTCTGCTAAGTGATATGAAGCTTCATATTATTTTAATGAAGCACCATGCAGGACAAACCAATTTTGTCCTCCCAAGAATTTTGAAGAATTTAATGCTATTTAAATAAGAATGAATTTAGACAATTGTCACAATAAGCAATTGTAGACTTTATTCTTGTAATCAATGTCTTCATTGCAAAACCATTCCCAATCTATAGTTGCCAACGGTTAGCCATGTCAATAAGAATAATAATTACCAAGCAGTAAATTTCTTCACTCCAAATCCAAACCTTTTTTCATAGACTCATAAACCATGTAGGTGATGCTTGCTGACGGTACGACTTTGAGTAAGTTGGGAAATATTCCTTTGTATAATCCCCTAAAGCCTTCGTGTTCCAGGGTTTTCCTGAATACATCAGCCATTCCCTTGTAAGAGCGTTGGGCCTGCATTCTGAAATAAACATGTGTTTCATTTTTTAATTTCCATAGAAAGCCAAAAACGTTTGAAGTTACTAGATATTTAAGCAATAATTTAAGACACTTCACAGCCAAAGCTTACCTTGTTCTAACCACCTGCAGTGGGTAAACACATGTTGCTCCAAGAGTTCCAGATACAGTCCCACATCCTAATTGTAATAGAGGGCCAGGTTCTACAGAAAACCATAGAATTTAAATACACAACTGAAGGCAATATCTGACATGGAATATTACATGTGAACAAGTTTTTTTATTTTTACCTCTATCATGAAGAATATACTTCTTGGACATATCCTTCAAGGTTTCATACGCAGCAAGATCTATGCCAGCATAAGGAATAATCCCCAGAAGAGAAGGAATCAATCCCCTATAAAATGCTCGGGGTCCTTCCTGAACCCATATATCTTTTGAAAGGGTTCGAAGTTTAGGGATTCTTCCACTTTCACAAGCATAGGTTTGTAGTCGTGTTTTAACAAGATCCATGGGATATATTGCAGTTTGAGCTACAGCACCAGCAATACCACCAGCTAGCAGCCGCCCCATAGCTCCAATATCAGCCTTTGCCTCTTCCCCTTTGGCACTTGCAATGAAGCCCTTCAGCATCTCATAGCTATAAAATTTAATGGCACTCTCAGGGGCCACCTTAAGAACATTTAAGCCATTGCCTCGAAAAAATCCTACGAAACCACCTTCTTTCCATATATCTTTTATTGCAGGCATTATACGAGCTCGTGTTGTTTGGACTTGCAATACAACCTTTAGACGATCAAGGGGTGCAGTTGCTGTGCGTGATGCTGCACCTGCTACTCCTCCTGCAATCAGATACCTGCTTGCATGAATGTGCTTACCAATACCTGTGGGAATAACAGTCTGTTCCCCAATATCAACCATACACATTCGCTCCAAATAATGGTAAATGTTCTCAATGGTTGCTTCATGAGGGTAAAGCAGCAGAAAATCCCTCCATTCTTCAAATGTTATAACACCATTATTATCCTTATCAACACGCTCAACAAAACGGGCAAGTTCCTCGTCATCAATCTTAATCCCTACAATAGAGAGACTAGTGTGGTTTATTGAATGAAACAACCACCAACGTACATCACAAAATCACATAAAAGCAATACACTAAATAAATTAGAGTCCTGCAATCCAAATTCAACATTTGCAATCAGATATAAATCAAAGACTTATATTGTGTATGCCGTCCATTGTTTACTGAGGGCAGATGAAAACAAAATGGAAAACTTGTGTGTAATTTGTCAATCAAACAACAAGGGCAGATGGAGTTAGCAACAAAGTTTAACATCGGTTTATGTTACTGTACACAGTTAGAACTACCGATCAGAAGAACCTAAACTCAGGTAAATCAGTTAATCAATAAGGCTACATTCAAGGGGAAGGTTGTTTTAATAGGCGGTGTTCACTTTCCTTTTCCGATCAACTTTCTATAATGCAACCAGAGCCTTTACAGGTAAGCAAATCTTATAGTTAAAATTGCTTTCATCAGGAATAAATATGCCAAAAAATGCAACGTTCTCACCACTACATCAGCACATGTAATCAGGACTTTCTGAATATAACACAAATTTTCAAGATGCACATAGCCTAGTAGCAGAGTCTGGAAAGGGAATGTACATAAAAAAATCACAGTTCCGATCCTCAATTTTTCTTATGACTTGAGATGAACATTTGATGTCAGCTCGTACCACTATTTTAACCAGTCAAACAACTCAAACCATGGCAAGCACTTTTTTTTTTCAATTAGGGAGCATTTAATGCCATCTATTAGATTTCTATTATTTTAAAAAACAAGTATTAAATCATATTTCCACTTTCAATATAATTAATGTTTTCCTTTTCATTAAATATACTGCCCCCATTGAAATATGCCTTCTTTTAATTAAACTAAACTTGTAATTTTTAAAAGACAACCCAAAGTAGATGTAAGTCAGAATGAGATCTCCTACATTATTCTCTCACTAAAGAATGAATATTTGTAGATGATTCCATAACAACCCAATAACTAATAGTCTGATAGGTCGAACAACAATTATTAGAATAAACATCTTAGAATTTGGATTTTGATATAATTCAATTCTAAAAACTGGCTCAATGAGAATTATTTCTTACCGATATATAGTATTTTGGTCATTTTAGCAGTGAAGGTGGGATCTTGGAAAGCAATTTACACACAATTCTGTCTCACACTAACCTATCCGGAAACATAATAAAAACCAAGAAAAGTGAAACACACAAACATGGACGAAATTGGAGAGTGAATTTGCAATAAATGAACAAATCTGTTAAACAGAAGGCACGTGCCTGCTCTTACAAGAGCCTCCCAAAGCTCCTCCGGCAAAATGCATCCATTATGCGCAACATCAATAGCCTGAAATATGCGATAAAGCTCCAACTCCTTGTCGTCCATGTACCTCTTGAACTCCTGGTAATCCACGCGTCCATCCTTGTCCGCATCGCAAGCATTCAACAAATCCTTCGCGTACTTGTACTCCGACGGAATCTGAAGCGCCGTGAGACCCGCCTCAATGTGCGCGTAGTCCAAGAACCCGCGATTGTCTCCGTCGAAGAAATCGAAGAGGCTCCGAATCCTCACCTCCCTCGTCTCCCTCGTCTCCTGCGACGCCAGCAACACGTGATCCATCGTCACAGGCGACGCCTTCTTCATCTTTCCCAATTCTGAAAAATGGAGATAAATTAATAAATAAATAAGTAATGTTAAATGCGAGTGTGGAAATAACGGAATTGGCTTTAATAGGGATCCAATAACGGAATAAGAGCGCGCGTGCGCTTTTTTACTTTCGATTTTTCCGTCAAGGGGGGAATTCAACGAAACGCGGAAACGACCGGGGACGTAAACGACGGGAACAGACTTTTTCCGTTTCCAGAATTACGGTTCCATGGGAACGTGGGACTGTGGAAGTGAGATTGCTACCGGCGGCGATGAGGGCGATCGCCGGTGATGATCGATACGTTGAAGAACGCGCACGTCGTCATCGCAGAAAAGAGCTTATGCTTCTTGGCGAATGCTCGTTAAACACACAAATAAAAATAATAATAAACGAATGAATAGTAATAAGGATGTGATTGTAATGAATCGGACAGTGTGAGATGTAGAAAATTTTGGAGTTTGGCAGGTTTCTTTCTTTCTTCTATTGTTTTCCTAGTTTATTTTATTTTATTTTATTTTATTTTATTTTGCTTTTTGGTACTAGTATCGGCACGTTTGGTGGTAACGCGTCGTACACATGGTCTTTGGAATTTTTGCTGCCTAACAAATTATAATGGGATGTTTGATTGGGTTAGAAAAAGCAAAAAATAAATTTCCTTTTTCACTCTCCTCGATTTAATATCAAATTTTTTCTCTCTTTCTTTATTCTTCTTCCATCCAACTAAACTAACCGAAAAGATTCGAGGGTGAATGACGTGTAGCAAGCAGAAAATGATAAAATAATGAAAGCCTACCAATAAATAACACGATATAAACGTGAGATTAATCTTACGAGCACGAGGAGAGAAAATAAATATATATAAAAAAAACAAGTTAAATTAACACTATTTACTAAGTATTATACTAATAATACTATTGAGTAATTAATATTCTAATTCAAGGATGGCCTCCTCTAGTTTTTGCTGCAATTTGTTTTGTTTGTCTCACTTCCCTAACTTTCCTTGCTCTGCTCTAGCCTTTAAAACTGTATCAGCTTCCAACATAGTTTTTCTCAAATCACCAAGTTCGAACTTTAACTGGTTTCAAGCTTTGTGGTGGACAGAAGAAAAGAAGGCAACCTAACCAACCCATTGGAGAAGAACCTGCAATAACATAAAGAGAATATATAAAAAAAAAATTTAAGAGGGCATGCTTAGAGCCATAGACTATTGTCGAAGTTTATTTTAGTGATAAAGAGGAAAGGTAGTGTATAAAATTTCACCCAATTAAATATCATATATCCAAATAAAATTGATTGTAACTTAAGATGACATTTAATGTCATAGCATGTACAAGAGATGTCTTTTCTATATGTACAATTGACCTAGGTTCAAGCCTAAAAAGAATAAAACCACTATTATAAGTAATCATTGCAAAGTCCTAGGAAAAGATTGGATTTGTGAAGAATAAAGAGAAAAAAAAATAAAAAATAAAAAATGAGAATGGCAACAACAAAATAAAGAAGTGAAGAAAATAAACACTACCAAATGATGCATCGGCACCAGCAAAAATGTGCCTTTCAAACACATTCTGTCGACCACAGATCCTTGAAGTTGCTGATAGAGAAGATAACAGAAGTTCTTCCTTCTCAATGGCATTACACTGAATTAGTGAAAAAGGTAAAATCTAGATCCATAAATCATCATAACCTCAAATTCTGGAAAAATAAAGGGGATACCCCTAGTGCTGCATCTTTTCTCTATGCAATCTCAGCCTCATGATTCACATCTTTTTGGAATGCTTTACTAGCAAATTACCAACCTCACCCAAGTCATTGTCAGTTTGATCATTTTGGTCGCCTTCCCCAAAACCATTATGAATTCTTTTACAGTCTTGCTTCCTAATGCTTTCATTATCTAGCAGCTCATCTTACCACATAAGGTAACCACAAGATCCATGGTTCTGTTTGATATTTTAAATTATTAATAAGAATATGAATTAGATACAAGCAAAAATACATACATCATGGAGGAGTAAAATGAATTCTACAGAACAAGAAGTCTATAATATCCAAGATAAACAAAAACAATACTAAGTTACTAACAATAGAGAAATATGCTAAATACTCATATTATTGACACATTTCCAATACATAAATATACAAGTCATGCTAAACCTGCATTGGTGTATGCTAAAAGTAGAGGAGAATTTCACCATTCTATTCAAACGTGTTTGATGGGAGAAAAGAAAATAAAAAAAAAGAAAGAAAACATAAATAACTATGTATTTTCTTTTAGTTTGTCGGAGAGAGTGAAAAGAAATAAAAAGTAAAAACAAAGAAAAGTTTACTTTTAATAACAAAAATTCAAAATTTTCTTTCCTTCTATTCTCCTTACTATTCAAATTTCAAACTTTTTCTCTCCCATCACTTACTCTCACCACACCAACCATTCAAATTTTTCTTTAAAAAACCAATAACTCACAACAAAGAATTGAAGAAGCCGTTAAAATAAAAAATTAATAAGAAGCACACACGCTTCGATTGATTCTACAATCACACTAACAACAAAATGCCTCAACCGAGCAATGCTACCAATATCATCCAACAACTTGCAATTCCCACGAAACAAAAGCTGTTAAGTTAAAGTAACCATTTTAACTTCAAAAACAAAAGAACAAACGTCATGTCTTACCTGTTTAACAGGACAAGTAAAACAGTATTTAACAACATGAACGTTCCGTGTTGCCTTAACCCTTCTACACACTCCAGCACCACACTCACACTCGAGATACTTCAAAGTTGGAGTCTGCAAATCACTCTCATCAACAGGATCATGGCACCATTTAACAAACTCCTTACATCTCACCCCCTAAACAAACAAACAAACAAAAAAGACACTTCAAATGAATAAATAAATAAAATTGAGAATCGCAGAAGGAAGAAACTATTATCAGTGTTGGAAGATAAACCCATTTGCATACCCTTTTGATGGGGGCAGGTATAGTACATCCTGCCCCTGTTTTTAACATTGTTTGCAGTTTTCACCTCGCAACGGTCGTGGCCACACCGGCACCACATATTCTTGGCGCATTGGGAGTCGTTATTGAAGGGTACTCTTGAGTGGACAATGCCAAGCCTAGTGACCCTTCTGGTGGCACACGAAGCACGTGTGCTTTTCCATTTTTCTGATAACATTCGGATTGTAGCGGGAATATTTATGGAGTGTTCAGGTGAAGTTGAGAACAGAAAGAACATGACGGTTGTGAAATTGGGAGGGGTGGCAGTGGCACTTTCCCCTCTGTTTTGCACACTTTCTTCTCGTGATCCATGCGATGGTAATGGTTTATCAGAATGTGAAGATCAATCAGAAGGGAAAATAGAACAGGATGTAAAGAAGGAAAGAATGTGAGGAAAAAGTTTTGTGGACTGAAGTCTATGTTGTTCGTGAACTACGACAAGGTATATATTGTTAGGAGATGAAGGCTTTCAATTAATGCAGTGGTTACTTGAAAATACTTCTGCAGAATACCCCACAAAGATATGGTGAGTGCTGAAGAAGCTATTTGAAAATTTTTAATTGAATAAAATATAACTTGCAAAAGAGGCTGGTCAATGTTTTATAAAAAAATAATTTGAATTTTATAAAAGGGTCAAACCCGTCTAATTAAGTCCATAAATATTATGAGATTAAAAAATAACATATTTGAAAGTATGAATTATTTATCAAGTTGTTCAGTCTATCAAGTTGGTCATCTATCAAATGGTCTCTATTAAATTTAACAAAGTTAATAACATATTAAATTTAACAAAGTTACTCACATAACATATTAAGTGCCTCCATGGTAAATAATAGGGTAAAAGCCTCTTATCACATAACGAGAGATATTTTAACATAGGTAGGGACAAAAATAATTGGGTAAAAAAAAAGACAAGATTGTGTTTTATTAACTATTGGTGGATATTTTTAATGGCCTGTACAAGAAAGTTGGTGGTGTTTAGTGTCCATGAAGATCTATAATGGTTTTGATTTGCATGTGGGGTGGTACATGGCTACCTTCCTTTTGACCCATGAGATGGAAAGGAAGGTGTTTTCATCGCTGCGAACAATTGCCAGTTTGGAAGATGAATCATCACTTTGATTATATATCCAAATAGTGCTTGAAACATTGTCGAGTCAGTGTTGTAGACTTTGATCAAGTTCAAGCTTTGTACTTTTAGGAGTTGAACCACCTTAACCGGAAGGTTGTTGGTTATGCTCCAAAGGAACCTCCATTTGAAATAAACAATGTACAACTTAACTTGGTTTCATTAACCAAATTGAAAAAAAAAAAGGAGTGAAATGGATGTAAGGCATCGCTTGGGAGAGTGAGATGAGTGAGGGAGAGGAGAATGGCAGGAAGCTATAAAGTGTAGCATTCTTTTTGTGGGAAAAAACTCAGAGCAAGCCAAGTTGTCTTTTTGTGTTTATTTTTACATAATCAATTTCACTCCTTATGTCAAAATGGTCATTGATTACATGGCAAGAGACTTGGCCTTGCTGAGAGTCACATTGGCACATAATATGTCATGTGAGCAACTCTACTAAATTTAATAGATATGGTTTGATGAGAGGACTAAATTGATAGATGATTTACACTTTTAGGAATTTCTTTAATTTTGTAATACCCGGTTATTAAATTATAAGCACTTAACACTTTCAGACACCTAATTAGGATTTACTAATTAATTGAATGTCTTTAGTTAAAAAAGAAATCACATTGTTCACTGATAAAAAAAATTATGATAAATATGATTTTTTAAATATTTATCATATATTTTAAATTATAATTGATTGTCTTGTGTAAAAAAAATTATATTATTAATGTATAGACTATTTTTTCATTATTTAAGATATAACCTTATTCTAAACTTTTATTGCATGGATTATGAAGTAAAATTTTAATTTTAATTAAAGAATAAAATTAAAAATACTTGAAGGATAGTATCTAAGTAATATTCTTTTATAAATGGAAAATTAGTGTAATGATTTGTACTTTACATGTTTCTTTATAATCTATATATAAAAAGATAATTTTTTTCAAAGTGAAATTTCTTAGGTGTGTAACTCTTACTCAACTCACAATTCTCCTTCTTATTTTTTTCATAATAAAATCACTTTTTTTTTTAAATTAATCCCCTTCAAAAGTTTTTTATGCATTTTTTTAGCTTTTCAAAATATTAAGGAGCTGAAAAAATTAAAATTTGATTACAATCATAAACTATTTTGAATAGTTTTTCTCATCTCATATCTCCCAACATTTCAATCTTAAGTCAAATATTGTTTGTTTCAATTAAAGGTAAAAGTAATTAACTACTTACTTCTCATATTTTATGAGTAATAATTATTTGTTTTTTTATTATATGATCATAATCTCATAAAATTCTTTCTTTGATGATAATTTGAAGTTTTGAAATATTGACATCTTGCACTGTCTCTTGATATATGTGAATATTATATTATTATTATTTTATTTAGAAAATTTCTTATGTTAAGATATGCATTTCTCCTTTTTAAAAATTTGAGTAAATATGTCACTTTAGTTGTAAGAATCTTAAGGATATCACTTCTCTCTTCCACGATTAAACTACACTTGTGAGAGTCTTGAGGATATGACAAGTGACTATGGATATGACAAGTGACTGATTATGCTACCAATAAAATACCATTTTCCTTTGTAAGGGTGTTGATGGACATTGAGATTGTAATTTGGATTACTACATTGTAATTATGTGTTGTTTGTAATCATATTAACTTTAATCAAATGTTCTTATGTTTAAGGTAACTAAATTCATGTTTCAGTAAAATAGCAGGGGTCTTTGACCATAATATAAAAAAAACAATTTTTGAAATAATAATTAAAAAACATATTTCAAAGATGGAGTCCTTTTGGACACTATGAATGAGGTGGGGTTGGGGTAGGTAGAAGGGATGAGGCTAACTCGCACTTCGTGTATGTGTAGATTAAAGAAGGTGTTAGATTAGTTGGCACATCATAAATATGTCAATGTAAAGGAGGTGTGAGGCTAGGTTGCACCTTATGTGTGTTAGGAGGCATGAGCATTAGTCTTGCCTTGTGCTTCATATGTCTATGGGAGGCGTGAAGGGGATTGATTAAATGTATCCTAGGAGGTTAATTATGTCCATGTATCTTAACAGTTAAATTATGGTGACGATGGTCTCGATGGTAATGATAGTAAAAATGGTGATAATGGTAACAAAGGTGATATTCTTGATGGAAGTTCATTTGACATAGATTTGGAAAGTGATTTTGATGTGAATATAGATAGAGGTTCCTCATACTTTTGTGGCTAGTTCTCCAATTACCTTACTTGTTCCAGTTCATCAACATACACAAGTTGGTGGTTAGTATTATAGTATTATAACAAATTTCTTTTTATAAATTTATTATTATATCAACCCATACATCATTTTTGTATATGTAGTTGAAACACAACCTCCTCTTTGGAATTTGTCACCCCATTACACATATATCAATTGGGCACACCTTGACCAAGAGCCTCATTTTCCTAGGTTGGATGTTCTTAGTTCAAGGCATATAAGTGAACTTGATGTTGGTTTATGTTTTGACAGCAAACGTGACATGCAGATGATTGTGAAGCAATATTCAATGAAGATGCACAAATTATTTTGTGTTCTTGAATCTAAATCGACCATTTTGTTGATGAGATGTTTGAATAATGGACAAGGTTGTCCTTGGAGGATGATAACTATAATGCCAAAGAAGACAGATAAATGGGGCGTTATTAAATGAGGTGGTCAACACATATGTATGAATGTGATGTTATCTTAGGATAATAACAAATTAGACTCAGAATTAATCTATTCTTGCATACCAGGTAAAAATATCAACTCTTCTTTTTGTGTGCCACATTATTTTTTGAGTAATCCTGATGATATGTTTAAATTACGATTTTAGGTATGGTGAACGAAGACCCATAAATCCAAATTTCATTTATATAATAAGAGCAAATTAGTAGTTAATTTGTCTATAAAGCCTTATACAAGAAGGCTAAACAAAAAAGCAATAGCAAGGGTCTTCAATGACTAGGATGATTCTTATGACCTACTTCCTAGGTGGTTAGAAAGAATGGTACAATGTTGTCTTGGATCCACATATAAACTTGAGACAAATGACTTTGTCTTTATTAATAAAGTGGACAGTCGTTTTCACAAGTTTTATCATGTATTTTGGTCTTTCAAGCCAGCTTGCGATGCATTTAAGTTTAGTTTTACAAATCAGTTATACAAATTGATGGTACGTTCTTATATGGCAAGTATCGTGGGACACTGTTAATTTCCACAACATAAGATGGAAATAATTGTGTGTTACCAATTGCATTTGCTATCGGAGACACTAAATGCTTAGTCATGGTTCTTGGCCAACATCTGACTCTATGTAACTGAAAAGCAAGGGATATGTCTAATCTCATACTGTCATGCAAGTATTAAATCTAGAATTGGAAGTGCATATCTTGGATGATAGCCACCAAATGTATACCATGTATATTGCATTCATCACATAGCGAGAAATTTAAACCATTGATTTAAGAATGCAAAACTAAAGGAAGAGTTAATAAACTTACGTGATTTAAATTTTTTTTTTATTTCTCATTCATTTGCTTTAATTTGTAATTTTGTTTATTAAATTTGTTGTAGGTTATACAACTTGCATGCATCAAAGATAGCTCAAAGGTACAATTTTGGATTGATAGCATGTCAAAAGAGAAATAGAGTCTTGCGCATGATGATGAAGAGTGTAGATATGAGCATATGACCATGAACTTGTTAGAGTGTGTTAACAAAGTCTTACCACTTGTTGAAGCTCTATCAAGTATTCCCTTGCACTAGAAGCTCTTGCTATATTATTCAACATAGACTCACTATAAGAAGATTGTTTGAATAGCATAATTATTCTATATGTGAAAATAGTGAGAAGGACTATTTGATAGCAATGACTAGACAAGCAAAATGTACTTCTTTCTTTGATAGGCATTGTTGGCCCTAAGTTTAGTTGGGTAAAAAAGTTGAGACATAACTTCTATTGTTGGTTTGTTTGCCCTATCTCACTTGTAATTAAGGACTTTTGTAGCGATATGTTGACCAAAAAGTCACACAAGAAATCTATCAATTATTACATTGGTGAAGTGTACATTTCAATTAGGTGGTGGCTAAATGTACTGTAAAAAGTTAATGAACATCATTCAAAAAAATCAAGTAGAGGTTTGCACTCATCAAGTACGTAAGTACAATATCCAATCGACTATATTTGAAGTTGTAGAGGCATTTAATCTCATTACACAAAGGAATGGATAAACATAGGTGTTTGTTTTGAATACACGAAAGTGCATGTGTGGTGCACTTCAGGCATTTACATATCCTTTTCACATATCATAGCTGCATGTGTTCATGTAAGCACAATTTTTTTTTCAGTTTGTTGATAAGGCTTACCCAATCAAAAACATCATTGAAGGATATTCTAGGTAGTGGGTGCCTATTGACAACGACGCAAATATCCCTGCTAATAGTAGCAATCAGGTTGGTTTATTTCATTTGTCCAACATAAGGTTATAATATGCCATTTGAATTCATAATGTGCCATTTGAATTCATAATGTGCATGTGAGTTATGCCATTTGTCCAACCATCACATATTATAGTCACCTCTCCTTCCTGCCATAATTAGGAGTCAGATTGTTTTTATGAATCATCCTTGAGTTGATTATCTTATTTAGGATAATTAAAAATAAATAAAGAAAAATAAAAATAACACAAAGATTAAGACAATTATTTCAATGGTGTGAAAACTAAAAGAAGAATAGAAATAAAATAACAAGTGAAATATAAAATATGGAATAGATGAAAAATAATGAAAAAGACACTACACTATGAAAAGTGATAAGCCAAACTAGGATTCACCGCAAAGGTATGGAAACTTTTGATAAGAACCAATAAAATTTCTAATCCAAGAATCCAAAAGAGGAGTCAATGCTCTGTTCATACTCTAATAATAGTAATTCTCAATATTATTCAACTTGTCAAATAAGAGGAATTATATGTATCTATAGAGTTTATTAACCCTAATTTTCTGTACTCTCCTAAAATCTGCCTAATCATTCTAGGTAATAAAATATCATAACATTTAAAACATAATCAAATCTCTTAATAATCAAATATGATGGTCCAATCCATCAATCAATTGCTATGGTGAAGAACCCAATTAATCATCACTAAACTAAACATAAAGTAATCAAATATCATTTTATTCAACAAGCGGGTGCGACTAAGCAAATCCAACTCAAGTAATGCAAGATAGAAGATCAAATTATAAACATATTTACAAAGGAACTGACAAAAATCAAATTTGAAGAATTCCGAACTATGCTTGGAATTTTTGCATAAAGGAAAAGTGTTGAATATGTTCCAAATTTCTAGAATTCTCACGATATTTACAAGAAACTTTGAGAAATATTATTAGCTCAGTAAGGTGGAATTTTCTATACACTTTTAGAAGTATAGAAAAAACTACGTTGAAAAATCTAAAAAAATATATAAATATTTGAAATTACTCACACCTCTAAATAGGCTTCTAGCAACTTATTGTAATCAAGCTTGACAACAAGCCCTTCTTAATATCAACACAATTTTTCCATCAAATCAGTCAAGTGCATTATATCTAAAACCATCATCTTACATGATGTCTCCCCTGCCTTTTTACATTAAAAAAAATTAACATTTCAACTATAACTATCTTTCCATCCATCACTTAGTATATGAACTAGCCTCTAACTATTTCAACTATTAAAACCAATGTACTCTATTTTTGAGTTAAAATTGACACAGTGATGTAATTCATCTATCTAAGGAATAAAATGTAGTGCTTCTTTACCGTTTAAAAAAACTTATCATCACAAAACAAAACAAGAGTGTGATCTACTATTTTATTTCTATAACTTCGCATGCATTTTATTTTTTACTATCCATCCTCCAATATTTTGTTGCTTTTCATTTTTTACTTGGTTGACTAAATGAACCTCTATCGTGTTTCTTGTGTTCCCATAAATAATTAACCATCAACTTGCATGAGTGAATATTTTAAAGTGTATCATTCTCTTTTTATACTCTATGTTATAAATGAATCATTTGACATTATAATCTTGACCATTTAAAAAAAAATTATCAATATAATATACAACATTTTGAAAAGATTCAAAATTTTTCCTAAAGAATTTATTTTTCTCTGTACTTTTGATTAAAATTAATTAAAAATTTAAAAATTATAAATTTTAATGAGTTCATGATCATTTAATGAAAATTATATTACACTTGATTTAGAAATAAAACTCATCAAAATTTATTTTCTCCAAAAAATTTCAACCAACAATAAAAATAATATAAAAAATACTAAAAATAAGTATTGTAACATTCATCAATTCAATTTGTGAATCGTGAGGCATGTCGGTATACTTCCTGCCACACATGTGGAGTCTAATATGCTGACACGAATGGGACTAATGGTTGAGGTGGGTCTTGTATTTGAATTTGGTGTGTGATGTCTTTCATTTTTTGCTGTTCGATGTGGGATAACGTTGTTTTGTTTCTCCTGCTACACCCGTGTCAGGTGCATGAATTCTCGCCTGGATTTTAGTTGTAAGTACCAGGTTTCGCCTAGCTCGTTTGCAATGTGATTAATATCTATGGCAATAATCTTCCCTGCATTGACCCCAAACAATAATAATCAAGATGATATATGACAGTCAAGAACTTCAAACACTTTTATATTGATAGATGATCGGCAAAGCTTTCATGAACTAATTAAATTCACCATAAATTAATGACAAATTACCTCGTATCATTTGATTAATTTGTTGGAATGAGTGTATATTTTCTCTAAAGATGAGACCAGAACAAAAAGAAAAGCATTAGAAAATCCCAGACCCAGAGGATGTTGTACATAACCATTGTTATAATACATCAGATTTTGTATAAGACACATTCCCTATCTCTGAACAGAAGAAGAACAACCACAACAAAGTTTTAAAAAAGAGTATAAAAAAAAGGAAGATTACTGCCTAAACAAATATATAAAGTAAAGATATTGGAAATGTCTTTATTAACTGTGAACTCGCATGAGAATCCTTCATTGATGAAAAGTTACTAATGATATATTATATTGGTTTGGCCATGATAGTAGAATTCCTTCTATGGAGAACAATCAATGTAGTGTTTTTTCCTCAATGACAACCGAAGCAGTTGAATTTAAGATTGCCAAGATGCCATACAGCATGACAAGTTTCCTATGTGGTGGGCAAAGTTTTAAATCTTTGAATTCTTAGAAATAGTTAAATAACAATTCGATAATAGTAAGAGATTTGATAAATCCAATAACAATTATTCCAATAAATTAATATTATTTTATAATTTGAGTGTAAATCTAATAATAATTATTCTAACAAATTAATATCATTTTATAATTTAAATTTAAATTTAATTAAATTTCACAAAATTGTAAGCATTATTCTCTCGTATATACTCTCTTTTAGTTATATCTAAATTATATTGGATAGGAGAACTAACTTGTCTATGGAAAGCATCTGAGAACATAGAAGATTTAGGATGAATTATTACATGTATCAAGCTGCCAATGTTAGAAGGAAAAGCCTTCGGATAGTACCTGATACAAGCTGGGGACTGACCCTACAAGAGCTTGGGAGAAGGAAGAGAATGAGCTTAATATACACTACTCACAAAAACTGTATTACATACACTTTACTAATATTGACTAATCAATTTTCCAATTCAAGTTTTGCCTTCTCCAGCACCTCCTTAGCTGCAATTTGCTTTGCTTGTTTCTTTTCACTTTGTTTCCTTGCCTCTTCTTTTTGCTCAACTCTTTCCTTCAACTTTTTATCAGTCTCCAATATATTCATTTTCAAATCACTAAGATGAGTCTCCAATATCTTTAAGGTTTCCAACTCAAAAAATTTTAATTGATTTAGTTTTTCATTGCACATGGCTTTGAGATTAGAGACCTGTTCAGAAAGCAATTGTCTATGCCGATTTGATGCTTCAAGCAAAGCTTTGGTCTTGAAATACTCGTCTTGGAGTCGAGCAAATCTCATTTTCTCCTCCTCATAGAGTTTATTATGCTCCTCCATAGTTAATGAATTTTCCATGGACTTGTCTATTTCTGCAATTGATGATACAAAATCGATATAGTCCAAGACATGATCAGAAAATTGCTTATAATCAACCCCTAAAATATTTAATACTGCAAAAGTGATCTTTGCTGCCTCTCTCATTGATGTCTCCTCACGAGAATCGAAGGTCTCTAGATCAATGAGAAGTCGTTTCTGTGTAAGCAAAGCCACTTCTCTATGACTTTGTTGTGCCTTTGACATTATTGACTTTCTTTCACCATCTAGTGATTTGGTAGGACTAACTACATCACCAGAAATCTCAGTATGGCAACCAGTTGAAAGTTGGGTATGTTGACTGACACTGCTAATAGCAAGCTGATTGCCTTCACAAGTACCATCAGGAATACTCTTCTGTTTAGGAACAAGTATTGGATTGAAGGATGGGAAAACACCTATAAAGAGAGGAGACAGAATCAACTTGAATAATTCTAAATCAAAGTGGAGTAGGGGACACACACACATAAAACTAATGAAATCATACTCACAGCAGAAAAATGGCTTAGGTGTGGGGAATTTCAAGCCGTGTGTTGGATTGAAGAAAAGAAGGCGGCCTAGCCAACCCATTGGACAAGAACCTGCAACAAGATCAAGAGAATTTCACAAGTGACTTCTTCGTCAGATAAAGCTTTCAAAGTGAATATGCTTAAACTACAGTCAAAGTTTATTTCTGTGGTCAAGAGGAGAGGTAATATATATAAGTATATAATTAGACACAATAAATTTTCTTAGGTTCAACATAAATTGATTGTAACTTGAGATGAATTTAATATTGAGTTGATGCAGATGAACGGGAAAGGCAATTGTCTTTCCTATATGTATAGATTATCATGACTGTGATCCATAGCTGAAAAAGTAGCACCATTACTTTAAGGAAATGATTGCAAGGATCTGTGGTCTAATTTGTAAAGAAACAAGGAAAAATAATCAAAACAGTGTAACTTCGCTGCAAAAATGGAAGCAAAAAAAATAAAGGAAACATGAAAGTAAGAAAGAAAACAGTACCAAATGAATCATCAGAGAAAATGCGCCTCTGAAACATAATCTGTCGCCGATGGATCCTTGAAGGTGTTGATAGACAAGATAACAATAGAACTGCTTCTGCCTCAACAGTCTTCCACGATACTGAGTCTGTAAATTTTATATGGTCATCCACAACCTCCAATTCTGGGAAACCAACCCGTTTCAAATTGGCTGTATCTAGCGCTGCACCTGCATCTTCTTTGTCTAGAATCTCAGATACAGCCATCGATGAGGGACTCTCAGAACAGTCTCTGATTCTCATAATTTTGATCTGTTCATGCAAACCATTTCCCTTATCCAAATCTTTGTCAATTTTATCACTTTGGCTGCTCTGCTGGATAGGAACAATGCTTTTTCTATTCAGCAATTTAATTTCATCCTCGGATACACGGTAACCACAAGATCCATGACCCTGGTTGACAATAATTAGATCCAAAATAACCGAAAATGATACTTGCTATAATTATATATATAACATGCAGCTCAGAGGGTACTAAACAAAATCTTTACTTAGAAAATCAATAACTAAAAAAAAGAAAGAACCATAAAAGTAATTAGAAAATGAAGGTGATATCATACCTGTTTAACAGGGCAAGTAAAATAGTACTTAGAAGCATCATGTGTCTGTGTACCCTTGACCCTTCTACACACTCCAGCCCCACATTCACACACGGGATACATGAACGGTGGAGGCTGTAAATCTCTCTCATCAATAGGATCATTGCACCACTTTTTTACAGACCCGTTGCATTTTACCCCCTAATCATCATCATCAAAATAATAATAATAATAATAATAATCATGAAGGGAACAAAAATACAAACTTGAAAGTGTTGGAAGCATACCCTTTTGATGGGGCATGCATAGTAATCCCTGCCACTGAGTGAGGTTTTGACTTCAAGGGCCATGGCCACAACGGCACTGTATGGTGTTGGAGGAAAGTGGGGAATCGGGCTTGGGGATTTGGAAGGACAGAACCGAGACCAATGTCCTTGTTGTCCACAAAGGTAACACACATCTTGTTGCATTCGTTTCACAAGATGTTCGGGTTTTGAAGGTGAAGCTGAGAATGACATGTTCACTTTGTTGGTTTTGCAGTGTCCAACAACATAGCACCGATCACTGAAATTGGCTTTTTCAGACACTCAACACTCGTCACCAAAAGTATCTTTTCACTCTGCTGCACTGGGGGTAACAATTAACCTGCGTCAAGATTCCTGTATTTGGATTTTTTTAAAGTATTAATCAAACCATACTATAAATATCACACGGGTCGTATTACATGTCATAAATCAAATTGATTTTGGTCCAATAATTTTAATTTCCTAATTGTATAAACGGGTGTAGCCAATCCGATTCGGATTTCTAGTTTCGGAAAAGTAAAAGAGAAAAAATAATGGCTAGCTGACTTTTTTTTTTAATAGAGCACTGATTTTTCTAGTTTCAATTAACACTTCATTAACTCTTTATTAATTTTCGTCCATTTTTTACATTTTTATTTAACATATTACTTCTTATACATATATTTATATTTTTATGTTTAAAAGATAAATATTCATTAGTAAAATTAATCATAAGATTATTATTATTAAAGAACTCACAAAAATAATAAAAATATATTAAGTTCAACTAACAAAGTATTTAATGTATTTTATGATTATATATATATACATCAAATATATAAAAAAACATTTTACTGATAATAAAATTATAAAGTAAAATATAAAATAGTTAAAAATTAATTTTAAAATATAAACAATAATTTAATCAATTTAAATTATCATTTGTAAAATTTTATTATATTGATTAAAAATTTTAAAATAACTCTCATTATTTTATTTTCATATCACCTATATATATATAGATAAAGATAAACGAGCCAATTCAAATTTAGTATTTAAAATTTAAGTTTGACTTACGAAAAAATAAATTATTTAAATTTTATTAATTTATTTAAATGATTTTAAATAAAAGCTTGAACTTAGTAAGTTAATTTATAACTTAATTATTTATGTTTTATAGAATTTCTTCTTAAATTATTTTTAATTCTTTAGTATTTAATAATCATTATTATATAATAATTTACAAATAAAAATATATGTTCTATAGGTAGTGTATGAAATTCAAATATTTTATATTATCACATTTTCATAATTAAATAAATAAAAATTTTACAACTTTTTATCTACTAAAAAAAACCTTCAAAATTAATTTTAACATTATCAACAAATTTTTACGTGGGGGGGAGCGACCCGTGAGGGTCATGGTCACCCCAAGTTTCTGAAGTGTGCTTATATAGATAAATATAAATAAATAAATATTTTAATTGTTAAAAATATTGATACCTGTGTTACTAAATTACTAGTATTGAAAACTCTATCTAGTAAATTAGTTGTCCATATATTCAGTTGTAGTCTTTATTAAATTTTGTTTGGGTTTATATTTAATGAAAAAAAAATTCTAGAGAATTTAGTTTTGCTATCATTATACCTGGACGTATTTGAGGCCTTTAATGTCTTGTAAATAATTGTTAACTTTACGTAACTAAAGCATATAAAGAAGAAATGCTCCAACAACGATTTACAATTAAGAAAAGTACATGGGAGTATCACATGTTCATATAGTGAAAAGTAAAAGAGGTATTTCAATATATTTTTTATTTTAAATTTAATTTTTTTTATTATATGTAACAATAAAATAGAAATGAGTCAAATTTATAGGCTTTCTTCTACCACTACCGAATCTAGAAAATAGGAAATTATCTTATGTACTAATAGCATAATCCTAAATGTAGGTAATAAAAAATCAAATAATGAAATCGAGAAAATAGGAAACTATCGTACACACTAATAATATATATACACGAAGATGGGTAAAATTATATCAACGTAATTATACACATTATTACATTATTTAAATAAAATATAAATTTTATCAATTCAATGTTATAATAATATATGTTAATTTTTATATTAATTCAAAATTATATTAATATTTCATTTTATATTGATAAAAATAAATAAAATATTCTATTTTAATAAATTTATTTTATATACTAAAATATATTTATAATTTGATTATATTTTTATTATTCTTTAATTTTAATAAAATTTGATATCAATAATTAAATTAATATAAAGTTAAAATTCAATAATAAGATGGATCAAATTACACTAATATAACTTATACATTATCTTTTCTCACAATAAATAAATATATAAAAAATTCTTTATTGAATTTTTTTAAGCCTCTCTTAATTAATCCTCTATCTCCATATTGTTAACTAATAAAATTTTCATCATTAGTTTAAATAAATCAAACTATTTAAGAGTAGTTAAAATCAAATTTTATTTATTTAAATAATCAAGCTCAATTTTGTATTTGAGTTTATTTATTTAATTAAATAAATAATTTTTATAAAACATTTAATGAATAAAGTTTAAATATTTTATGAATAATTTAACTAATTTAGCATAAATACTTATATTTCCTCTTATCTAAAATAGAAAAAAAAAGTAACTTATATAAATTAAGAAAATTAGTTAGCATCATTTAATTATATTAATCTTATTTAAAGATAATCTATTTTTCTAAATTCTTGATTTAAAATCAAGAATAATTGAAAGTAAAATCTCAATTAAATAAAAATATTTATATAATATTTTTTAAAATAAAATAAAATTAATTGAAAATAATATATTTAAAATCAACTTATATAATTTTTTTATATTTGAGACCTCGAAGAAAATGCAACACATCTCATTATTTTCAAAAAAATACTAGTAACATTTTTAATGCTCTCTTTATTATTAATTAAGATTTATCTAAAATTATAAATTTTAATAAGTTTTACTTGTTTTTCTCCTAGTTTAAAAGTAAAATTTATTAAAATTTATAATTTATAATAAATTTTAACTAATAAAAAATATTATTACCACTCATTTTTTAAAAAGAGTTTCTTCTCTCTCTTCAATGATTTGTGTTCCAGAACGAAACAAGGGAAATTGTCACAAAAAGCTTCGTCTCTATATTTTATGAAACTTTTTAACCTTGTCTTTTCATGACGCTTTTTTCGTTTTTGAGGTTTTTTTTTCTTCCTGTCGTACAGTTCTTATTTATATCTCTTTCTTAATGATGAAGTAATTATTTAAATACGTCTACGAAATAAAATTTCATCTTTTTCAACAGAAGAAATAATTTATACATCTAAGGGTAAATTTTTTTTTTTATACAATCATCTCTTTATAATTATTATATAGGATAGATTTATTAAGTTTATAATAACTATTTCAAAAACTATAATTACCAAAAAAATTATAATTAATTAATAGTATTATAAATTAAACACTTTTCAGAATGCCTTTTTGCGAATGGAAAGGAATCCACTACATCGATACTCTAAAACAAGGAGAATGCTTAATAGATACTTCTTTCTTTTTTATAATAGTTTTCGTTTAAAATAAGGAGAATGTTATTTTGTTATTTAAAGAAATTTAAATTTTTATTTAATCATATTTTATATTTTTACCAGTGATATTAAAACTAAAATTAAAAAAAATTTATTTAATAAATATGATATTTAACTCGTCATAAATTTCAATAATAATATTTATTATTTTAACTGAAATCGTTAATTGATTCTTAAAATAATTATTATTTAAATTTTTTTGCACATATATATAAATCTATTAAATCTAGTTATTATAAATATATGATTACATTTTATTATATTAACATTTATTTTAATGACAATTTTATAATTTTTAATAGAGATATTAAAATAAGAATAAAATTAAAAGGGATTAGTATATTATTTAATTTTAAATAATAAATAATTTTAAAAAAATTGAACTTACTAAAAGTACAGTTATTTTAAAATAAAGGGATAAATATTTCACTAATAAAAAGAAAAATATTTGGCAACATATATATTTTATCTTTTTCTGTGTGCAATATTATTAAAATTGATTCTTCTGCTCGGTCGAATTAGTCCGATGAAGGAACTAGTGATATAATCAAACTGAGTTGATTGTTTGATCAAGAGTACTATAAAAGTAGTGTGATTTAGTAAATTTTCTAATTGGACTAGTGTGTTATAATTTCTTTTGAGATTTTTAACATATAGTATAACTTTTTTATAATTTTTTTATAATTTTTAAGGTATGAAATGTTCAAATTCTGATTTTTTTAATATATATCGATGCAAAGTAAATCATTAGTTTAATTAATTATTTAGTGTTCTTGTTCTGACTGTATCATTAATCAGTTGTTTAATGATATTCTTTTCCTAAGACCATTGATATTATAATATATCATTAGACATTCGACTAATCAAAATCAAATTAAGCAGTGCCATATAGACGATAAAATTTTCTATGAATTTTTAACTCAATTGCATTAGAAATTCATACTCAACATCCTTAATTAAGTTAAAACGCCAAATTTTCATGCTTAATAGTTAATAATTAATTTTTAAGATGATTATTATTTGAAATTTGGCATACTTAGTAACAATTATTTATAAGATGACTATTATTTAAAGAACTCACAAACACTGAAAAAAAACTATTTTTTAATAAATTAAGTTAAACTGAGAAAGTACTTCACGTATTGTATAAGTTTATATATCACTACTCTATATAAATTATAATAATTATCTCAAATAATAGTATTTTTAGAAATTAGTTTTTAATAATAGTATTTTTTTTAAATCAACAAGATTATTTCTAAATTTTTTCTTAACATGTTATCTTCTTTGATATATCATTTTTATCTTTATTTTAAATTAAACTTTAATCATTTTAAAAGAAGTTATCAATAGTTGTATCACAATATAATTTTTTTTGTTATAAATTTAAATTATAATTTATATAAAAATATTTCTTTCTTATAAGTTTTAATATAATATAATTTATATATTTCAAATTATTTATTTTCAATAAATTTTCATTATATAAAATAAATATTTATCATATTCATTGTATAGGTTAAAATACTTATATATATATATATATATATATATATATATATATATATATATATATAAAGATATGAAATATAAAAAATATTTTACTGATAATAAAATATAAAGTAAAATATAAAAATAGTTACAAATTTAATTTTAAAAATTATTAAAAATAATTTAATCAATAAAATTTATTTTAATGATAATTTGTAAATATTTATTAAAAATTTAAATTTATAAGAATTAATAAAGGCAATATCGTGACTTCTTGTTACATTCATTAAACTTTTGCTCCTTCAATAATTCTGGAAACCACCCACTACATTCAGTTTGAATCTCTCACATTAGTTATTTCTATTTAACCTTCACATTCTTTCTCTTTTATTTTAAAAATAGAGAGAGGCACAAAGTTTCTCTTCTCATCTAGTATTGATTAAAATAATTTAAGATTTTAAATATATTATTTAATTAAATATTTCACAAAAATTAATTTAATATAAATGTTGATAAAAACAAGTTAAAAATTATTAAAAAAAGAAAACAAAGCATGTGTTAATTTTTAATATAAATATTTATATAAATAATTTAATATAAATGTTTATAAATATTTACATATATTTTTACAATATATTTATATTACCTAACTAAACAAGAAAAGAAAACATATGATTCTTTTTCATATTAGCTCGTTTTGCAATTCTTCAAAGTCATTAACTTGTGGTAAATCTTACAGGAGAAAGGGCCCTCGCATTCACGAGTTATTGTATTACTTATCCTAATTTGGAGAATCCAGTAAATGAGGAACTCTTACCCTAATTTGTCCAATCTAGTCATGTAATCTTAGAGACAAATTAACTTATCAAGTGTAATATGTCTCATTATTATTATTAATATGTGAATATATATATATATATTTATTAGTAATTTGAATGAGTGTTTATTTTAGTAAATAAATTATTAAAGCTTGTGTCTTCCTATTTTATATAGTGTATGATAGTATTTTGGGAAAAATAAGTTTGATGTGACGAGGATATGAAAATAAATTTTCGTAATTAAAATGTTTTAAAGTATACAAAACTTAGAGATTTAGTAGTCATGAATCCAATTTTTCTCTGAACAAATTTTGAAAGAGCTTTAAAACTCTAACAACTCCTAGTTGTGGAGCAATATAATGAATTAAGAGATCTCTTGAAACACATAGATGTGTTTGAATTTATAGTAATGTATAAGGAAGTTAAATGTCTCACAATGTGTAAAGCATTCCCCATAACCCTCTAGAAACCTCCTTGAGGTGTTACCAACCTTTCCCAATAAATTCAAATGCATTTAAAGGAATTAAGTAAAAATTCACAAACTATTTCTCAACAAGGGAAAAGACAAATTGTAACGAAGACACTCTGATGGCTATCCGACAGAAGTATGGAGAACCACTTAGAAAATATATCAACATATTCAACTAAAAAGTCCCACAGGTATAAAAGTTGATGCAAGTGTAGAGCTATTTCTTATCAAAGATGGACTATTCCCCATGAGGGCCATGACACCATTCCATACTAAACTCCCTAAGTGGAGACCAAAAACCATAGAAGACTTCCTACTTCAATCCTTCAAGTACTTCAACTCGAAAGAAGAAACTAAAACATTGCAACTAAAGAATGTCCTAATCAACTGAGAAAAATAAGAACTGACCAAAAGTGGAAAAGACCTTGTCATCCTAAGGGAGCCTTACCTACCACCAATAGACAAATATGAAAGCTACACACCATTAAATACTTCATAAGTAGACATCCTCAATGAGGTATACAATGTTGAATTTAGAGAGTTTGAAATTAAGAGACACTAATCAATCATGGTCAAACTAAAGGTTGAAAGATCAAAATATTATCATTTTCACCAATTTCCAAGACACAACATAGATGATCACATACAATTGAAGGATGCGATAGAAGACCTTGTAATTATCTAATTATACCAAAGGGAGAGAAAGAAGCAGGAGTTACCACAAACATTCCAAATGCAAAGAATGGCGAGATTGGCGCTCCCACATCCATTGTAACATCTCATGATGTTACATATTAACTATAATCACAGAATAATTTCATTTTACATAAATCCTATCTTTTGTTCTATATATAAGAAACAAATGAGAGTATTTTTTTTTGTCCTAAATATAAGAAGACTCATTTAAAATATATTAATAGTTTATTTCTTTTCATATCCTTAATTATTAATGACATATCCACTCATTTTTCATGAGAGTAAATGCATTTATTAGGCTATTAATAATATAAGTCACACAAATTGGTTAAAAAATTATCTCTTAAATTATAACCACCACTTAAATCATTTAATTCCATAGGTAATTTTTAGAATGAAATTTAAATTTATGATATTATTAATTAAAATTAACTAATTTAACTGCTTTTTTTTATCTTGTTAAATTAGGAATTGGTTTTTAAAATTTTGGATTTGAGGTAGTATATTTTAAGTGATTAATAAAAAATCTGAGCAATTTTTTTGCCTTTTAATTTAATATAAAACCTACATGAAATTAATAAATAAAGAGAGAAACAAGATAAAATATATACTATAATAGTTATAATACAATAATTGAAAAGATAACAATTGTTATGCACTCACAGTGTAACAAGTCATAATCCTACATAAATAAAAACATAAATCCTAAATATCGATGCAAGTAAAATAAATAACAAAATACATCATAAACGAGAAAAGGTGTATCCAAAATACATCAAAATATAAATTTCTAATAATATCCTACACTTCCTAAAATATGAAACTATTTGATTGGATCTCTATTTTGCTATGTGACACCTATTGTATCCATGGATTTTTGGTTGTGCCTTTAGTTTTTTCCTCGTGATTTGTAGGTTGTGTTTGGTGGTTATGCTTGGTTTATTGTACTTTTCTTCTTGTATGGTGGTTATGCTTAATTTGTTGTGCCTCTCTTCTTGTTTAGTTGTTATAGCTAGTTTGTTGCACTCCGATATTTATTTCACAATTGTGCTTTGCTTGTCGTGTCCCTCTCGTTGTTTGGTGCTTGTACCTAGTTTTTGGATTATTATTGTCCTAACATTTATGTTTAGAGTTTCTATGTTCTTTATTAAAAAAATAAGACTTTATTTGTAATAACCTTGAGGCTAAATTTTAGGTTGAGTAAAAGTGTCAAATGAAAAATACTATTAAATTATTTGATATAATTAGAAAAAATTATTCATTTATATAATTATTTTTTTCTCCTTTTCAATTATTTTTAAAATTAAATTAATTCTAATCCTTGATTAGAATATAAAAAATTATGAGAATAATTCTTCAACTCAACCTTGTATATAAATATGATATAAGAATAAACATTTGTACCTAGTCTTCGTAGAATAAAAGACTTAGATAAATAGCTTTAGATAAGACCGAGAAGTGGATGGAATGACACATACATTATACATAGGAAAACGATTGAATCACCAATTTAGTTATTGAAATTGTAATAGTCTATTAAATTGATCCCTAAAATTAATAAAATAGCTAAATAGTTCCTCAAATTGTATATTATTATTCAATTTAGTCCCTAAAATTGTAAGGATGACTAAATTGGTCTTTGAAATAAATAAAATATCAAAATGCTGATTGAAATTATAATTATCTATTAATTTAGCCCTTAAAATGCAATAGTCAATCAAAATGGTCCCTAAAATTAATTGCACTTTTTGCTTCAACTTTTAAAATTTTGCAAATTTTATCTGTAATTTTATTTTTGCACATGTGACCCATAAACTTATATAACTTTACAAATTTTATATAAGAAAAAGAAATTTCAAAGATTAATTTGACTAGTTTGAAGCAAAAATATGTAATTAATCATTTTTAATTTTAGAGACTAATTTGATTGACAATTACAATTTTAAGGACTAAATTGATAAATAATTACAATTTTAAGGACTATTTGGACATTTTAATTATTTCAGGGACCAATTTGATTGTCCATTGCAATTTTAGCGACTTATTTGAATAATAATATACAATTTGAGAGACTATTTTGCTATTTTATTAATTTTATGGATCAATTTGATGGACTATTATAATTTTAGGAACTAAATTGGTGACTTACTCTAAGAAAAGATTCCAAACAAGGTGGGATTTAAAAATTTGGATAACTTGTCTTACTTAACATAGTATTTCCTTAAGAATAATTACTTTGGAAAACATATCAAATCATCAGATACTTTGGGATGAATTACATGTACGAAGTCGTCAATGTTAGAAGCAATAGCCTACTAATAACACCTTATACTAATAAAATGAGATGAAGCCTAGACAATACATGAGAGAAAGAAGACAACAAGTTTAAATTATACATTATTCACAAAAACTGTACTACATACACTTGACTAATATTGAATAACTAATTTTCTAATTCAAGTTTAACTTTCTCCAACATTGTGTTAGTTGGAAATTTCTTTACTTGTCTCTCTTCACATTGTTTCGTTGCAACTTTTGTTTGTTCAACTCTTCCTTTCAACCTAATATCAATCTCCAACATATTCCTTCTCAAATCCCCGAGACAAGTCTATATCTTTAAGGTTTCTAACTCAAAAAATTTAATTGATTTTGTCTTTCATAGAGCATGAAATTGAGATAAGAGACATGCTCACGAAGCAATTGTTTATGCTAATTTGATACTTTAAGCAAAGCTTTAGTCTTGACATACTCATCTTGGAGTTGAGCAAATATCATTTTCTCCTCCTCAAAGAGTTTGTTGTGCTCTTCCATGGTAAGGGATTTCTCCATGGACTAGTTTATTTCTACAATTGGTGATACAAAATTGATATAGTTCAAGACATGATCAGACAATAGTTTATAATCAACTCCTAAAGTATTTAATAATTTAAAAGTGATTTTTGCTACCTCTCTCATGGACTTATGCTTGCAACGATCTAAGGTCTTTAGTTTAACATAAGTCCTTGTGTAAACAAAACCACTTCTATGTATTTCTATCTTTAATATTATTGACTTTCTTTAACCATCTTGTAATTTAATAGAACCAATATTTTTTGAAACCATAGTTTGGATATGTTGACTGACATTGTTAATAGCAAGCTAGTTACATTCATCATGACAATAAGGAATAATTGTTTGTTTAGGAACAACTATTGGATTGTAGGATGGGAAAACACTTGTAAAGATGGGAGTTAGAATCAACATAAATAATGTTTGAATAAACTTTTTGATAAAATGTGAAAAAATAAAAGATAAAAAAAATCAATTTATGTATAACTAAAATACATTTTTAAAAATTAAACGAGAAAACATCTATAGAAATTGAATTGCATAGGTTGATTTTTATTTGTGCGAAAAACTTAATTCATTTTAATTTTTTAGTTTTTTCCTCTAGAAGTTTTTAATAAAAAATTATCTAAACAAAACCTAAATCAAAGTGAACAAAAACACATAAAACCAATGAAATCATGCTCACAGTAGAAATATGGTTGACGTGTGGGGCAGTTCAAGGTTTGTGTTGCATAAAAAGAAAAGAAGAGGCCTAGCCAACCCATTGGATGAGCACCAACAATATGATCAATTTCACACATGATTTATCTATCAGATAAAGTGAATATGCTTAAAGTACGACCAAAGTTTATTTTCATGATCAAGAAAAAAAGTATTATATATATAACAATCAAATTTCTTAGGTTGAAATTAAATTGATTGTAACTTGAGATTAACTAAATATTGGGTGCATGGATGCAAATGAATGAGAAAGACATAAAGCAAGTCTGTTAAGATGTCTTTCTCATGTCATTTATATTATTATTGTTAATTGATAATATAGAAAAGAGTAATAATAGAAAGTTAGTTAGTTTTAAAAGATAATATCTATTATATTTAACTTTATCTTCTATTATTATTATTTTTTTATTATCGGTTAACAATAATTTCCCTTGGCTACATTTAATCAAAATTGAATATGAGAACTAACTTGTTTATGGAAAGCATATGAGAACATAGAAGATTTAGGATGAATTATTATATGTATCAAGCTACCAATGTTAGAAGGAAAAGCCTACAGATAGCACCGGATACAAGCACGAGACTGACCCTACAAGAGCTTGGGAGAAAGAAGAGAATGAGCTTAATATACACTGCTCACAAAAACTATATTACATACACTTTACTAATATTGACTAATCAATTTTCCAATTCAAGTTTTGCCTTCTCTAGCACCTCCTTAGCTGCAATTTGCTTTGCTTGTTTCTTTTCACTTTGTTTCCTTGCTGCTTCTTTTTGCTCAACTCTTTCCTTCAACATTTATCAGTCTCCAATATATTCATTTTCAAATCACTAAGATAAGTCTCCAATATCTTTAAGGTCTCCAACTTAAAAAATTTTAATTAATTTAGTTTTTCAATGCACATGGCTATGGCTTTGAGATTAGAGACTTGTTTAGAAAGCAATTGTCTATGTCGATTTGATGCTTCAAGCAAAGCTTCAGTCTTGACATACTCGTCTTGGAGTCGAGCAAATCTCATTTTCTCCTACTCATAGAGTTTATTGTGCTCCTCCATAGTTAATGAATTTTCCATGGACTTGTCTATTTCTGCAATTGATGATACAAAATTGATATAGTCCAAGACAAGATCAGAAAATTGCTTATAATCAACCCCTAAAATATTTAATACTGCAAAAGTGGTCTTTGTTGTCTCTCTCATTGACTCCTCCTCACGAGAATCGATGGTCTCTAGATCAATGAGAAGTCATTTCTGTGTAAGCAAAGCCACTTCTCTATGACTTTGTTGTGCCTTTGACATTATTGACTTTCTTTCACCATCTTGTGATTTACTAGGACTAACTACATCTCCATAAACCTTAGTATGGCAACCAGTTGAAAGTTGGGTATGTTGACTGACATTGTTGATAGCAAGCTAATTGCATTCACAAGTACCATCAGGAATACTCTTCTGTTTAAGAGCAACTATTGGATTGAAGGATGGGAAACACCTATAAAGAGAGGAGATAGAATCAACTTGAATAATTCTAAAGCAAAGTGGAGTAGGGGACACACATACATAAAACTAATGAAATCATACTCACAGCAAAAAAATAACTTAGGTGTAAGGAATTTCAAGCCGTGTGTTGGATAAAAGAAAAGAATGTGGCCTAGCCAACCCATTGGACAAGAACCTGCAACAAGATCAAGAGAATTTCACATGTGACTTCTTCGTTAGATAAAAATTTTAAAGTGAATATGCTTAAACTACAGTTAAAGTTTATTTTTGTGGTCATGAGGAGAGGTATTATATATATGTATATAATTGGACACAATCAATTTTCATAGGTTCAACATAAATTGATTGTAACTAGAGATGAATTTAATATTGAGTTGAGGTAGATGAACTATAAAGGCAATTGTATTTCCTATATGTATAGATTATCATGATTGTGGTTTATAGCTAAAAGAGTAGCACCATTACTTTAAGGAAATGATTACAAGGACCTATGGTCTAATTTGTAAAGAAACAAGGAAAAATAATCAAAACATGAACGTAAGTGTATCGATCGGTCATTCGGCCCAGGCCCACTAAGAGGGACATCTTGATCCTCAGAGGTGCCTGAAGAAGGGGGACTTCGGCCTGGTCAGCATTCTCGTATGTTGGGCCTGACTAATATGACTGTCTTCTCCAAGAGGCATGCAGCCCAGGAGTTTGTTAAGGTAGTCACGATTCGGTTAGGAGGCAGCTTGTTACACACGTAACCCTCCCACGTATATCCCATTGTATATATATCTAAGTAGGCCCCGTTTCAAGACTTGTACTTTAGAGGAGAACAATGGCACCCACCGTGGGGCCTCGGTGAAACTTTTTCCGATGCATGCAAGTTTGAGAGACCTTGTAAGAAGTACAGAAGCTACGAAGGAAAAATAGAGTGACCATGTCCATGACACAGAATCAAGCAGCAAGCTCCCCCAACGAAGGCGAGGAAGATACCATGGAGAGGCTACTCCGGGTAGTGGCATCATTGCAGGCATGAAGCGACGTGTAATCCCAGCTCAGCGCGGAAGCAGAGCAGCGATAACTAGAAGCTGATGAGAGGCATCGATAGGTAGAGGAACAACATATGGGGGCCATGAAGGCAGTCGAGCAAAGGGAGAAGGAGCTCCACTGCCAGATAGTGACAATGAAGGCAACCATGGAAAAGCCGAGAGGAGTGGCGATGCCGACAACAGGTACCCAAGCCTTTTGGGGCTAACCTTCCAATGAAGAGATTAACAAGATCCCCATGCCCACAAATTTCCATGAAGTAGTGGTAGAGCCCTTTGACGGAACCCATGACCCTTATACTCATCTCCAAGCCTTTCAAACCCAAATGTACATCAATGGAGGGAATGATCCCCTAAGTTGCAAACTATTCGTAGGTACCCTGCGGGGAATGGCCATGCATTGGCTAGCCACACTCCCGTCCCACTCCATCAAGTCATTCAACAATCTGGCCACCTCATTTGTTTTGCAGTTTGTGGCAAATCGGGTAAAGCGACTGAAGGTGGCTGATCTATTCGACATCAGGTAGGCAAAGGGCGAGATTCTTAAAAGTTATCTGGCCCAATTCAACAATGCCATTGTCCGAGTGAATGACTCGAACTAGAAGTTCTTTGTAAAAGCCTTTCAAAAGGGATTGAGAGCCCACCAATTCAGTGACTTCCTGGCGTTGAGGAGGCTGCAAAGCATGAAGGAGATAAGGACGTGTGCTGAAAAGCATATAGAGGCCGAGGAGGACCAAGCCGACTGGCTAGAGGTCGAGCAACAGTCCGGCTAGTGGGAACCCAGGTCCACAATGCCTGGTGTTAGAAGGGGGAGCCGAAGCACCCGGCCAGGCCAAGGGACTACCGCCTAAATTTCACTCCCTTAAGAGAGAAAAGAGCACAAATACTGCGTGAGATGTGCCATACCTGGCTGTTGAAGTTCCCGAAGGAGGTGAAGGATCGAGTATTAGGAGCCAATATGCAAGATTGGTGAGAGTTCCACAGAGCGTACGACCACTCCACTGAGGAATGTCGGACCTTGCAGGAGCAAATCGAAAGGCTAATCCAGGAGGGACATCTGGGTCGTTACGTCTTAGGCAAAGGCAAAAATGGCCATGTGAGCCTGAGACCGAGTAGAAGGGGGACTGAGGACGAGCCACGCAGGGATGGCCGAGAGACACGAGGCGAGAGGAGAGACAGAGGGAAAGGAGCAGATTAGGATAGAGAATAGACACCCAACACCGGGGTGTCATAACCACCATATTGGGTGGAGGTGCCAGCATGGCTGAAGGGAATTCTAGTCGGAGGCAAGGGATGCGAGACATGCTAGTAGTACACATGAAGGCCGACACTACATCACCTTCGTTCATCACATTTAGTGAAAGGGATATGAGGTACAAGCCACCCAAACAAGATGAGCCCATGGTGATATCGGTGGTGACTGTTGAGTACAAAGTTGAGAGGGTCTTAATTGATTAAGGAGCTCGGCCAACATCCTATACTGGTCGACCTAAAGAGGTTGGGGATCCCGCCAACCAACCTGGAACTAAATTTGGGAATGCTTTACGAGTTTGCTAGCGAACAGGTGATGATAAAAGGAGTCATAAAGTTGGAGACCACATTTGGAGAGCGCCACCACACACGTAGCATTCCCGTATTGTACATGGTGGTGGACGTGGAGGCATCATATAACATAATCATAGGAAGACCAGGCCTGAACAAGTTGGGAGCAGTAGTCTCCACTCTTCACCTATGCATGAAGTACCTAGTGGGATAAGAGGTAGGTAGGATATGGGTCGATCATAGGGTAGCTCAGTAGTGCTATGAGGACAGCCTAAGAATAGGGTTCCAACCTTCCCGGGTGAAGGAGCCGACCATCAACGTGCTAGACCTTGACCTAGATCCCTGATGCAAGAGCAAGCACGGTAGACCTCTCCTAGGCGTGGAATTGAAGGAAGTCATTATAGGACCTTCACCGACCCACAAGACCAAAATAGGTGCGACATTAATAAAGAAAGACAAAGGTCGTCTTGTGGCTTTTCTCTGGAAGAACAAGGATGTGTTTGCATGGTCTCCGACCGACATGCTGGGGATTGACCCGAAGTTCCTATGTAACCGCCTCTCGGTATTCCCAAGGTTATGGCGAGGTGGATGAAGCTTGTGGAGGAAGCTTGTGGAAGAGAAGCGAAGGGCCACCAGGGAGGAGGCATGCAAATTGCTTGCAACATGGTTTATCATGGAGATATAGTATCCTACATGGCTAGCCAATGTAGTCACGGTGAAGAAGCCTAGTGGCAAATGGAAGATGTGCACTAACTACACTGACTTGTATAAAGCTTGCCCCAAAGACCCGTACTTGTTACCCAACATTAACTGGTTAGTGGATGGAGCAGCAGGCTTCACCCTTCTGAGTTTCATGGATGTGTATTCGGGGTACAATCAAATCATAATGCACCCTGGGATGAAGCCAAAACTGCCTTCATAACGGATGCCTAGAGTTTTTGTTACAAGGTGATGCCGTTCGGGTTAAAAAACACAAGAGCAACATATCAGCACCTGATGGACAAGATCTTCAAGGAAATTATAGGCACTAACGTAGAGGTGTACATGGACGACATAAGGGTGAAGTCCATGATAAATCATATTTTGTACACCTTACAAGGACCTAAGATGGGTGCTTTTGAGATCAATTAGTGTTTAAGGATTGAGTCTTAGCTAAGATTCATATTATGGACCAAGAAATAGAGAAATCATAAAATTGTGCTAATTTGAGAGTCTTGACTAATGGAAGACTCATTCCTCCTTTTGTAGGATGAACCTGGTTGATCTCGGCCCACCAAGCTAGTCTCGGCCTAGGAAATTTGTCCCCGCCAGACCGATTCGTCCCAGGACAGGCCAGCCCTACGATCCAGCAACCCAATAAAAAACGGCCCAATTGCATTGTCCATGCTGGCAACCCAACTTAGCAGCCACTGCGGCTCCAATCTAGCTCAGTTGCCACGTCACTCTAGAGAAGCTTGCAACGTAAGTTACATAAGGTAGAGTAGGAATTTCACTCTGTAATCCAGTTAGGAGTTAGTTAGCTTAAGTGTTCAAAACTCCAGCTCGTGTATATATAGAAGGAGCTGGGTGCGTTTAATGGTTGTTGAATTCAGACATTATCTCATACACATTTCATTCCATCTTTCTCGCACACTCTCCATCTTCACGGTGGTACACGATGCCTTCATTGGTGTTTCTCTCGATTGAGGAAGCGCAAGTCAAGGACTGAGAGGTCGAAGGTTGTCAGAGGGTACTGCTTGGCTTGCCATCGCACTCTGGTGGACTTGATCCTCAGCGCCTTGGCTAACAAAGGTGAACCATCGCTATTTGACCATGGTGATCATTGTGAAAGACAGATTCATCGAATTCACACCTTGTGTTTGTATTTCGTTCTTAATAATATAAGTAATTCCTAATTCCAATCTCTTGTTTGCGATTTCTGCACTTTAATCCGCTTGTTGTGTCGCAATTACTTATAGTAATGTGGACGAACATTGAACTAGGTCGATTAGATCCGGTTTAACAACTATAGTAGGTAATCAACTAGAAAATCTAAAATCAACTCTAAACTTAATCCCTGCTATGGCAATGGACAAATGTTTGGCGATCGTCATAAGGAAACCTAAGGTTGATATGGAACGTGAAGTTGAGTGACCGAACCAGAACAAACTTGATTGTTGAAACTTGGCATGAACACAGTAGTAGAAGTAGAGGTAGTTTACTTTAGCTGCATTTACATTCTTAGTTTAATTTTTGTTTTACTTGATCTACAACCAACCCCCTTATTTCCTACATTTTAGTCCGAAATAGAGTTAGTCCGACTATGTTGCGTCTGTCAGTACTTAGCCGAGATCGTGTCGGATAAGGCTATGCCGAGACCATATCGGACTAGCCTCTGCCGAGAGTAACTCGGCACCCAGCTGAGAGTGAGTATGCATTCTACACTTGAGTTCTGCGCTACTTCAGTTCTCACACATGATCATAATTGAGCACATTATGTCCTCGAGAGAATACGACCTAGGGTTGACTATGCTATAGTTAGCTTTAGTTTATTTGATGCGCGTTGGGACAACTAAAAACGAGCTTATCAAATTGGTGTTGTTGCTGGGGATATAAGTTCTTTTGTGTCTTTATGTGCCAAACTTGAGTTAAGCCGAATCTCGAGTTTGTAGATTGCTGTGTCAATTGCGTCATAGAGTCTAAAGTGAGTCTGTCTGATTTGATTTGGATCTTCTAATAATACAACATGCTAAGTATGTGTTAAATTTTATCGCGTGAGTTCCACTGCTAAAAAAAAAAACAAAATAGCTGCAACATTGCATTCATTTTCCTTATTGCATATTTGATTTGTATTTTGATAATACTAGTTTTTGTTTCTTTAGTTGCTAAATTAATTCTAACTTTCCTGCATGAGTTTATATAATGCATGACTAGAAGCAGTTCTGACTCTTTGTATGATTTAGATCCTGAAATAGAAATAACTTTACGTAGGTTAAGAAAAACTATAAATATAGTAGTAAGTAATAATTCTAATTCTGTTTCTAGTTTTGATAATAATAGTCTTGTTACTAACAATTCTGATTCTGTTGAGTATAGTAACACTAACAACTTTGCAGAGTTGAACAAAATGGAGAACAATGATAGAACTCTGGAGGAGCTGGCTACACCAGATGTGGTGTACCAACCTTGGTGCATCCAGTATCTGCAACTAGAACCAGCTCAAACATACAAATTGAAATCTGGTCTTATATATATGTTGCCTAAATTTCATGGTCTTGCAGGAGAAGATCCCCACAAGCATTTAAAGGAATTCCATGTGGTCTGTTCCACAATGAGGCCGCAGGGGATACCGAAAGATTACATCAAAATGAAGGCATTCCCATTCTCCTTGGATGGAACATTAAAAGATTGGTTGTATCTACAGCCAGTTCTATTCAACACTTGGGAAGACATGAAGCGTATGTTCTTGGAGAAGTTCTTTCCGACATCCAGAACCGCGACCATAAGGAAGGAAATATGTGGGATCAGGCAACATTCTGAAGAAACTCTACATGAATATTGGGAAAGATTCAAACAAGTTGTGTGCCACATGTCCACATCATTAGATTAGTGAGCAATTGCTGATCCAGTATTTCTATGAAGGTTTGACGATGATGGATCAAAGCATGATTGATGCTGCTAGTGGAGGAGCATTGATGGATAAAATGTCAGAAGTAGCAAGGCAACTGATCTCCAATATGGCAAGCAATACACAACAATTTGGGATCAGAGGAGCTAACCAATCCCGAATGATGAATGAAATCAGTGCAGTGGATAACTTGAGATTGGAAAACCAGCTGATCGAGTTGACATGATTAGTGAGGCAACTTGGTGTTGGACAACACCAACCAAGCATAATAGCTAGAGTTTGTGGCATATGTCCTTCCGTGGAGCATCCCATTGATATGTGCCCCACGTTGCAAGAAACCAAGTTAGACCATCCAGAGAGTATTGGAGCAATAGGTGGATATCAGTACGGAAAGCTGTATCAAAGTCGGCCATTTGATAATTAACAGTTTGAAAAGCAACCATTTCGACCAGGGTCGAGTCAAGGGCCATATGCAGCTCAACGATTCGGACCTGCCCCAAATGCACCTCAAAGACCAACATGTTATCAACAACCGACTCCACAATATCAAGTACCACCGTTCCAACAACAACATCAATAGAGAATGCCATCTCAAGGAAATTCACCATCTCAAGGAAATTCACCATCTCTAGAGTACCTAATGAAGCAATTAGCAACCAACAACCTAGAGTTCCAACAAACCATGAGCTCTAGTAATATGCAATTCCAGCAGAATATGAATGCCACCATTCAGGACCTCAAGATGCAAATAAGACAACTAATCAATTCTATGAGCCATTTACATCGGTTAGATCCAGTAACTTACCCTCACAAAAAATTCCAAATCTGAAAGGGAATGCGAGTGCACTTACACTAAGAAGTAGAAAAGAACTACCTCAACCACTACCACAACAATTGCCGAGATTAGCCAATGTCGACTCTGAGCCGGACACCAACTAACAGATGCTTCAGCAAGACAAAACTGTCCCATTGTCGTTTCCAACTCAAACCATTTCAGCAAGGAAGCCTGAATTTGATGAAGAGTTGCTGAGGATGTTCCGCAAGGTGGAAATCAACATTCCACTCCTTGATGCGATAAAGCAAATTCCTAAGTATGCCAAGTTCCTTAAAGAACTGTGTGTGCATAAAAGGAAAAAGATGAAAGGAAGTGTGGAAGTGGGAGGTATAGTGTCGGTGTTGACCAAAAACAAAGATTTCATTGTAAGAGCACAAGCACTGCCAAATAAATGCAGAGATCCCGAAATCTTCTCTATCCCATGTACCATTGGCGACTGTACCTTTGTCGATGCCATGTTGGACATGGGAGCTTCAATTAATGTCATGCTAACTTCAATCTACAAATCCTTGAATTTTGGTGATCTGGAACCCACTAGGATGACAATACAACTAGCAAATAGAAGTGTTGTTCAACCCTTAGGCATTCTCGAAGATGTCCTTGTCCAAGTTAATGAGCTGATTTTCCCAGCAAATTTTTATGTGCTTGATATGGAGGACGAGACATTAGGGAAGTGATCCACCTTGATCTTGGGGCAACCATTCCTTATGATTGCTAGAATAAATATTAATGTGCATGTCGGGACAATCTCTATGGAATTTGGTGACACCTTGGTGAAGTTCAATATTTTCAAAGCTATGAAGCACCCATCTTAGGTCCTTGTAAGGTGTACAAAATATGACTCATCAGACCCCATACTTACACTTTTGCAATCCTAGGCAAAATCAGATTAAAATAGCAAGGAAGATTTTTCAAAGAGAAAAAATTTCAATTGAGTTTCTTAGGTTCAAATAAAACAAAGTTGGCACTCCTTTACCTTGGGATTGAGATACTCAAGAAATCTGTGAAAACTACTTTCTCCACACCTAAGGCAATTAAATGACCTGCAAACATCAAACGACGATCAAGTTCTCTCTTAGGAACATATTCTCTCAACCTCTCAAGTGTTTGGGCTTGTATATACAATCAACATCCCGTGTAACTAGTATTACCAAACTTTGACTGACCTCTCCTTTCACACCTTCAAAAACACAAGATTATAATTGAGTGCACTGTGTCCTCGAGAGCATTCGACCTATGGTTGACTATGCTATAATTAGCTTTAGTTTATTTGATGCGCATTGAGACGACTAAAAATGACCCCACCGTGGACCATTCCCTCTTTGGCATAGATTTGATTGATGAACTAGTTGAGGAGTGTCTTCAACTAGACAATAGTAGTGAAGATAGTGAAAATTTTGCTGGAAGTATTGATTCAATTGGCTGCCTAGGGTCCACAATAGCAGAAGCCAACTATGATGAAGTACATGATATTTCCTACTTCGAGGATGATAATATTGACCTTGCCAACTTGAGTCAGGAAGCCGAGTTGATCAAACTACTAGACCAAGTACGCAACCATGAGAACCCGGAGTGTTCAAACAATGCAAAAGTTCAAGTTGCCGAGACCGAAGAGCTATTCACAGCACAAGTGGCAACCATGTTCACTATCAAGTACGAGTCGACCAAAAGAGGCCGAGACCAAAGAAGGACTGAAGTCATCTTGGCCAAAAAGACAATGGTCAAGGCTGACCCGCATGTACAAGTGGATGCAGAGTCCATCTCGGCCAAAGAAGACCAGAAGCAAGCTAAAGCTGAGTCTATCTCGAATAATCAAGGTGAGAACCGCGTTCCATCCGGATCTGACATTGGAGCTAAAGAAAAAGCCGAGCTTGACTTCCATCCGACAAGCACCAATCCTATCAACATGAGTCAGCCACTACAGCTAAAGGCTGAGATCATGTTGCCACACCTGGTGCCAAGCTCAATTCAAGTCGGCCAACTAGATTCGAAAGTATTTAATGATAATTCTTCATCTCCGCCACCACCCATGGAATTGAAGCCATTGTCAAGTCACATGAAAAATACCTATTTGGATACTAAGCAGCAACTCCCAGTCATCATTGCCATCAATCTCCACCAAGAGTAGGAAGATAAACTGCTAGAAGTCTTAAGGCAACATAAGAAGGCAATTGGGTGAAAATTATCTGACCTTCCAAGAATAAACCCCTCCATATGCATGCATAGAATTTTAATGGAGGAGGAAGCCAAGCTCATAAGGCAACAATAGAGAAGAATGAATCCGACCATCCTAGACGTGATCAAGAAAGAGGTAACAAAACTGCTTGCTGCAGGGATCATCTACCCCATCTCAAATAGTCAACGGGTGAGCCCAGTGCAAGTAGTACCTAAAGCACGACGAGTTGGTACCTATGCGGATTCAGAATAGCTGGCGAGTTTGTATCGACTATAGAAGATTAAATTAGTCAACTCGCAAGGATCACTTTCCTTTGCCTTTCATAGATCAAGTCTTGGAGAAATTAGCGGGGAAGTCCCATTATTGTTTTCTGGATGATTTCTCTGGATACATGCAAATCCACATTGCACCTGAAGATCAATACAAAACCACCTTCACTTGCCCATTTGGTACCTTTGCATATACTTGCATGCCATTTGGCCTGTGCAATGCACCAAGTACATTTTAACGTTGCATGACAAGCATTTTCTCATACCTGCTACAGGAGTGCATGGAGGTGTTCATGGATGACTTCACAGTTTATGCTTATTCATTTGACGTATGTCTAGAAAACCTATCCAAGGTGTTAACAAGATGCATTGACACAAACTTGGTCCTCAAATTTGAAAAATGCCACTTCATGGTGAACGAGGAAATTCTGTTGGGACATCTAGTATCCAATAGAGGTATTGAGGTGGACAAAGAAAAGATTGACTTTATTACCTATCTTCCAAACCCCACTTCTGTGTAGGAAGTCTGCTCATTTCTGGGACACGTAGGATTCTACAGAAGATTTATCAAGAACTTCAGCAAGATTGCCCTGCTACTGTCCAAGCTGCTACAAAAGGATGTGAAATTTAAATTTGACCAGCCCTATATTGAAGCCTTTCAGGAGCTGAAGAGTCGACTCACATCCGTCCTTATTCTCCAAGAACCTAACTGGGAGTTACCATTTGAGCTTATGTGTGATGCATCCAATTCGGCATTAGGAGCCATCTTAGGCCAAAGAGCTAGAGTCGACAAGCCAGTGCATGTGATTGCTTATGCATCTCGGACAATGGACCTAGCCCAGTTAATTACACAACTGAGAAGGAGCTATTGGCAATCGTGTTTGCTTTGGACAAATTTCGTTCATACTTACTCGGCTAAAAAAATCATTGTGTTCTCTGGCCATGCTGCATTGAGATTCTTGTTGAAGAAGTGGGATGCCAAGCCGAGACTGATTCGGTGGATGCTTCTCCTTCAAGAATTCAACATAGAGATCAGAGACAAGAAAGGTGCTGAGAAGTCAGTAGTAGATCACTTGAGCAGAGTTGAGAAGGAAGATGATTGAATGCCTATCAGAGATGAATTCCTAGATGAGCAACTATTGCACATCACCACGCCTACACCATGGTTTGCAAACATTTGTAACTTTGTGGCAGCATCTCAGTTCCCACCGGAGGCATCTCGACTATACAGAGAAAGACTTCAAAATGATGCCAAGCACTACATATGGGATGACGCCTATCTTTGGAGACTTTCTAACGATCAAGTTATTCGTAGGTGCATTTCTAACACTGAGATCAATTCGGTCCTCCAGTTTTGTCATGCGGTACCTGGAGGCGGCCACTATGGTTCCACCTGGACGACCAGGAAGGTTTTCGATTGCGAGTTCTATTGGCCCACCATTTTTAGAGATGCCTATCAATTTGTCTCCTCCTGCAAGAAATGTCAACAAGTTGGAGTGGCCATTAGTAGAAGGCATGAAATGCCCTAACAACCCATACTATTCTGCGAAGTCTTTGATGTTTGAGGTATCGACTTCATGGGGCCATTCCCGGTCTCCAATGGGTACTCATATATTCTACTGGCCGTAGACTACATGTCAAGATGGGTAGAGGCCACAGCCACCAAAACCAATGGTGCCAAGGTTGTAGTAGATTTTCTGAAGTCCAATATCTTCTACCGGTTTGGTGTGCCGAATGTGCTCATAAGTGACCAAGGCAGTCACTTATGCAACATAGCCATGTCCTCCTTATTTCATAAGTATGGGGTGGTGCATAGAACTGTCATAGCCTATCACCCCCAGACCAATGACCAAGCCGAAGTTTTCAACACGGAAATAAAGAAGACGCTACAAAAGATGACCAATCCCAGCAGGAAGGACTGGAGCCAACTCCTTGAAGACGCTTGTCACAACCTAAATTGTGACACGGCCTGAGATGGTTCGGAATGGGCCGAAATGGTCCCAGCCATAGTATGGCCGAAACCGACTTGGCCACTGATAAGATCGTTTTTAGTCGTCTAACGCATATCAAATAAACTAAAGCTAACTATAGTATAGTCAACCCTAGGTTGAATTTTCTCAAGGACACAGTGTGCTCGATTGTGATTTTATGTGCAAACTGAAGTAATGCAGAATCTAAAGTGCAGAGTGTTGACTCCGTCTCGTACTGGCCGAGATGCCTTTAGTAAAGGTAGAACTGGAACAGTCTCAACAGAGACTTACCCGACTCGACTTCGGCTAAATGCAGACTAACGCAACAAAGTCGAGCTGACTCTGTTTCAGACTTAGAAAGAAGTACACAGGGGGGTTGGAGTGCGAGAATGATAGAAGGTAAACTAAGGCTATGAATGTAGAGGAAATACTATACTACTACAAATATTACTATTATTATTATTATATTATTATGTTCATGTTTAGTCTCATTAGTCTAAGTCCAGTTTAATTTCTTCACTCCAATTCTTAGTCCATATCAGCCTTGGGAATTCTTATGACAATCGCCAAAGGTTCGTCCATTGCCATACCGAGGAATTACGCGATTGCTACCTCATCAGTTGGCAGGGATTAAGTTCAAAGCTGAATTTAGGTTCTCAATTGAGGTTCAGATTCTGCAGTCTTAGATGTGCTCCCCCCTCCCCCACACTTAAATTATGCATTGCCCTCAATGCCTGTTAGAGATTGAGAGGGGCTGGCAGAGTAAGTTTAGGTTGTGCCATCTAGTGGAGTTGGATCCATGAGTGAAATGATCTCCATGTCACCTGCAATTGGTGTTGGACCTTCATAGAATGGCTTGATTTGGTGCCCATTGACTTGGAAGGTGTTGTTACTTTATTCATCTTGTAGTTGCACTGCACCATAGGGAAATGTGTTAGTGATAACAAAGGGTTCATCCCATCTAGAACGAAGCTTACCTGCTATGAGCTATAGTCATGAATTGAATAATAGCACTTTCGGGCCGACTCGGAAGTCTTTCCTCCAGATCTGTTGGTCATGGAATTTCTTGACTTTCTGCTTATAGATCTTGGAATTCTCATATGCTTCCAAGCGAAGTTCATCTAACTCTTGCAACTGGAATTTTCTCTGCTCTCCGACTTGGCCGTAAGCCAGATTGCACTGTTTGACTGCCCAGTAAGCTTTGTGCTCTAGTTCCACAGGAAGGTGGCAGGTTTAACCGAAGACAATCTGATAGGGAGACATCCCTAACAGTGTTCGGTATGCAGTTCTGTATGCCCAAAGAGCGTCCTTAAGGAGTCGGTTCCAGTCTTTCCTGCTTTGGTTGATCATCTTTTGTAGTGTTTTCTTAATTTCCTGTTAAAAACTTTAGCTTGGCCATTTGTCCGGGGATGGTAGGCTGTGGCAATTCTGTGCGTCACCCCATACTTTTGAAGAAGGGAAGCCATGGCTCTGTTGTAGAAGTGACTGCCTTGGTCGCTTATGAGTGCCTTTGGAACACCAAACCTACAGAAAATATTGGACTTAAGAAAGTCCACTACTACCTTGGCGTCATTGTTCTTGGTGGTAATGGCTTCTACCCATCTTGAAACATAATCAACGTCCAGCAGTATGTATGAATAACCATTGGAGATTGGGAATGGCCCCATGAAATCAATACCCCAAACATCAAAGACTTCACAAAACAAGATGGGTTGCTAAGGCATTTTGATGCCTTTTGTTCATGGCCATTCCGGCTTTCTAAAAATAGTGGGCCAATAGAGCCTGCAATCAAGCACTTTCCTAGCAGTCTGAGTTGATCCATAGTGGCCGCCTCAAGGTGTTGAGTGGCAGAGCTGGAGGACTGAATTGATCTCAGTTTCAAGAATGCACCTACAAATGACTTTATCGCTACAGAATCTCCAAAGGTAGGGATCATCCCATATGTAGTATTTGGCATCACTTTGGAGTTTTCCTTGTATAGACGGGATGCCTTTGGTGGAAACTGAGATGCTGCCATGTAATTGCAGATGTCGGCAAACCATGGTGTAGACGTTCTGATGTGTAGCAGCTGCTCATCTGGGAATTCGCCTCAGATAGGCATTGGTTCACTTTCTCTTTCAATTATACTTAAGTGGTCAGCTACAGAATTCTCAGCACCTTTCTTATCTTTGATCTCGATGTTGAATTCTTGAAGGAGAAGCATCCACCGAATCAGTCTTGGTTTGGCATCAACAAGTATCTTAAGGCGACATGATCAGAGAAGACAACTATTCTTGAGCCGAAGGTATGAGTGGAATTTGTCCAAGGCAAAAATGATTTCCAAAAGTTCCTTCTCATTTGTTGTGTAGTTCTGTTGGGCCGGGTCCATGGTACGAGATGCATAGGCAATTACATGCACAGGTTGGCCGGCTTCAGCTCTTTGATTGAGAACAGCTCCTAGTGCTGAATTGGATGCATCACACATCAGCTCAAATGGTAGGTCCTAGTTTGGTGCTTGTAAAATAGGGGCGGATGTGAGTCGGTTCTTCAATTCTTTAAATGCCTCAATACAAGGCTGGTTAAATTTGAATTCCACATCCTTCTATAGCAGCTTGGGTAGTGGCAGGGAAAGTTTGCTAAATTTCTTGATGAATCTTCTGTAGAAGCCTGCATGTCCCAGGAAAGAGCGAACTTCCCGCACAGAAGCAGGGTTTGAAAGAGAGGATATGGTATCTATCTTTGATTTGTCCACTTCAATGCCTCTGTTGGATACTAAGTGACCCAACACTGTTCCCTCAATCACCATGAAATGACACTTTTCGAAATCCGACAATAAATTTGTGTCGATACATCTCTTCAACACCCTAGACAGGTTCTCTAGGCATGCCTAAAATGAATCCGCATACACCGTTAAGTCGTCCATGAACACCTCCATGCACTCCTATAGTAGGTCCGAGAAGATGCTTGTCATGCAGCGTTGGAACGTGCTCGATGCATTACACAGGCCAAATGGCATGTGAGTGTATGCAAAGGTACCAAATGGGCAGGTGAAGGTGGTCTTATGCTGGTCTTCAGGTGCAATGTGTATTTGCATGTAACCAGGAAACCATCTAGGAAACAGTAATGGGATTTCCCTAATAACTTTTCCAGGACTTGGTCAATAAAGGGCAAAGGGAAGTGGTCCTTGCGAGTCACCTGGTTTAATCTTCTATAATCAATGCAGACTCGCCAACTATTCTGAATCCTTGTTGGCACCAACTCGTCGTGTTGATTCTTCATGACAGTCATCCCACATTTCTTCAGTACCACTTGCATAGGGCTCACCCATTGGCTATCCGAAATGGGGTAGATTATCCTTGCAGCAAGAAGTTTGGTGACCTCCTTCTTGACTACATCCAGAATGGTTGGATTCAATCTCCTTTACTATTGCCTTATGGGCTAGACTTCCTCCTCCACCAATATTCTGTGCATGCAGATAGAGGGGTTTATGTCAGGAAGGTCTGAAAGTTTCCACCCGATCACCTTCTTATGTTGCCTCAAGACATTTAGCAACTTATCTTCTTGCTCTTGACATAGGTTATTGGCAATAATAACTAGGAGTTGTTGTTCATTGTTCAAGTAGGCATATTTCAGATGATTTGACAATGGCTTTAGTCCCAAGGGTGATGGTGTAAATGAAGAGTTTTCAGTTAATGACTTCGGATCTGTCTGGCCTACTTGAATTGGATACGACACCAGGTGTGCCGACTTGATTTCGGCCCTTGGCTGCTGTGGGCGACTCCTCTTGGTAGGTTCAGTTCTTGTCGAATTGGAGTCGGCATTGGCTTCTTATGCAGCTTCGGAGTAGGATCCGAGTGGAACAAGGGATTTAGCTCCTACTTGCTTCTGGTCTTCATTGGTCAACTTCGTTTCGGCAGGCGTGTTGGCCTTGCTGCTTATCTTCTCGATCGGATTAACTTTCATCTTTTTTTGGTCTCGGCCTTCATTGGCCGACTCATCTTCGATGTCGGCCTCGTCCTTGGACTGCTTGGCCGAGTTGGCTTTTGGCTTTGCATGATCTCGACCTTCAATGGCCGACTTGACTTCGACTGTAAAAATGGTTGCCAGTCGTGCAGAGAAGGGCTTTTTAGTCTTGGCAATTTTGACTTCTGCATATTTTGTACACTGTGGGTTTTCCAAGTTGCAGACTTGGTCTAATATTTTGGTCATTTCGACTTCAAATCCCAAGTCACCAATATTATTATGGTTGTCCTCAAAGTTGGGAAGATCTTGTACTTCCTTACAGTCGGCCTCTTCAGTTGTGGACCTTAGGTAGCTGGACAAGTCAGTGCTTCCAGCAAAATTTTTGATGTCTTCACTCTTGCTGTCTAGTTGAAAGTATTCTTCAGCTAGTTTTTCAATCACATCAATGCCAAAGAGGGAGTGGTCTTCGGTGGGGTGCTTCATGGCTTAAAAAATATTAAACTGCACTAGTGTGTCACTGAATTCCATCGAGAGCGTCCTGGCATGCACATCAATCTTTGTTCTTGCAATCATGAGAAATGGTCTCCCCAGAATTAAGGTTGATTCCTTCTCGGATGTCTCATCCTCCATATCTAGCACATAAAAATCAACTAGAAATATTAGCTCATTAACTTGGACAAGTACATCTTCGAGAACACCTAGGGTTTGAACAATGCTTCTGTTTTCCAGTTGGATGGTCATCCCTGTGGGTTCAAGGTCACCAAAATTCAGGGCTTGGTAGATTGATGTAGGCATGACATTGATTGAGTCTCCCAAGTCCAACATGGCATTGGAAAAAGTGCATTTGCTAATGGTGCATGGGATAGAGAAGATTGCAGGATCTCTGCATTTCTTAGGCAGTGCTTGTGGGGCACCTACAGTGAGTTCTTCACTTCTTGTTAGGGCCGACACCACACCTCCAATTTCCATACTCCCCTTCATCTTTTTGCTTTTATGTACGCACAATTCCTTGAGGAATTTGGCGTACTTAGGAAATTGTTTAATCACATCGAGGAGTAAGATATTGATTTCCACTTTTAGAAACATCTTCAACAGTTCTTCATCTGACTCTGGCTTTCTTGTCAAGATGGTCCGAGTTGGGAATGACACTGGGACAGTTTACTCTGGGCGAGACTGTGAGTCAGCATTTGGTTCAGAGTCAGCTACGGCTGATCTCGGCAACTGTTGTAGTGTAGGTTAAGATAATTCTTTTCCACTTCTAAGGGTGACTACATTGGCCTTTCCTCTCGAATTTCGAATGGTTTGAGAGGGGAGGTTGCTGGATCCAGTCGACTGTAATTGGCTCACAATATTGGCTAACTGTCCAATTTGCATTTTAAGGTCTTGGATAGTGGCGGTCATATTTTGCCAGAATTACATGTTGTTGGAGCTCACAGATTGCTTGAACTCCAGGTTATTAGTTGCAAGCTGCTTCATCAGGTCCTCCAGAGATGGGAAATTGCCTTGAGGTGGCATTCTCAGCTGCTGCTGTTGCTGATGGAAAGTTGGTGCTTGATATTGTGGAGTCGACTGTTGATAACCTGCTTGTCTCTGGTAGGCATTCGGCATGGATCTGAATTGTTGAGCTGCATATGGTCCTTGATTCGGTCCTGGTCGAAATGATGGTCTTCCATATTGCTAATTATCAAGTGGTCGACTCTGATATGGTTGCTTTTCGACCTGATATCCGCCTATGGCTCCAACGTTCACTGGTTGATTCGACTCAATTTCCTGAAGTGTGGGGCACATGTTAGTGAGGTGCTCGATGGAAGTACATATGCCACATATTTTTGCTGCCATGGCAGGTTGTTGTTGTTGCCCAACAGAGAGATGCCTTACTATTGAAGTCAATTCGGCCAACTGATTCTCCATTCCTTGGTTGGTGGCTACGCCGATCTTGTTCATTATTTGAGATGGATTCGGCCCTCTGACTCTAAATTGTTGGTATTGCTTGCCATGTTGGAGATCAGGTGCCTTGCTACTGGTGGTGTCTTGTCCATCAATGCTCCTCCACTGGCAACGTCTATCATGCTTCTGTCCATCATTAATAGTCCTTCACAGAAATACTGGATTAGCAACTACTCGCTGATCTGATGGTATGGACAGGTGGAACAAAGTTTGTTGAATCTCTCCCAATACTCGTGCAGAGTCTCTCCTGTATGCTTCCTTATCCCACATATTTCCTTCTGGATGGACGCAGTTCTTGATGTCGGAAAGAACTTGTCCAAAAAGGTCTGCTTCCTGTCTCCCCACGTGTTGAAAAGTGCTGGCTAAAGGTACAGCCAATCCTTTGTAGCTTTGTCAAGCGAGAATGGGAATGCCTTCATCTTGATATAATCTTCTGGAATCCCCTATGGTCTCATTGTGGAATAGACCACGTGAAATTCTTTTAAGTGCTTGTGGGGTCTTCTCCTGCAAGACCATGAAACTGTGGCAGCAAATGAATAAGACCAGACTTCAAGTCATATGTTTGAGCTGGCTCCAGCTGTGGATATTGGATGCACCAAGGTTGATACACCACATCTAGTGTAGCCAACTCCTTTAATGTTTTGTCATTGTTCTCCATTTGTCCTGGCTCTGCAAAATGGCTAAAACTAGAAACAGAAACGTCAATAGACAACTGTTTAGAGTTAATGACAAAATCAGAACTACTACTATTATTTACTTCTATCTTCCTAGCCTTCCTTAATCTACGCAAAGTTAGTTCCAATTCAAGATCTAATTCGAATAAGGGGTCAGTGCTACTCCTAGTCATGCATTATAAATCATACAGGAAAATTAGAGTTAAATCAATGAATTCAGGAACAGTAGACTACAATTATCAATTAATCCTAATAAAATTGTAAGAATGCAATGTGAATAAAGATGCAAGTCAATTATGCAATGTAGAAATAAATGCAGAACATAATGCTAACAATATGCAATGCAGAAATTGAATGCAATGCAGAAGTAAACTTTCTTTAATTTTGTTTTTTTTTTGCAGTGAATTTTCACTGTAACGACACCAATTTGATAAGATCGTTTTTAGTCGTCTAACGCATATCAAATAAACTAAAGCTAACTATAGTATAGTCAACCCTAGGTTGAATTTTCTCAAGGACATAGTGTGCTCGATTGTGATTTTATGTGCAAACTGAAGTAATGTAGAATCTAAAGTGTAGAGTGTTGACTCGTCTCAGTATTGGGCGAGATGCCTTTGACAGAGGTAGAATCAGAACAGTCTCAACAAAGACTTACCCGACTTGGCTTCGGCTAAATGCGGACTGATGCAATAGAGTCGGGCTGACTCTATTTCAGACTTAGAAAGAAGTAAACAGGGGGGCTGGAGTGCGAGAATGACAGAAGGTAAACTAAGGCTTTGAATGCAGAGGAAATACTATACTACTACGAGTATTACTGTTATTATTATTATATTACTGTGTTCATGTTCAATCCCATTAGTCTAAGTCTAGTCCAATTTCTGCACTTCAGTTCTCAGTCCATATCAGCCTTGGGAATTCTTATGAAAATCGTCAAAGGTTCGTCCATTGCCATACCGAGGAATTACGCGATCGCTATCTCATTAGTTGGCAAGGATTAAGTTCAAAGCTGAATTTAGGTTCTCAATTAACATTCATTAGTTGATTACCTACTGAATTAGTCAAACCAGTTCCAATCAGCTTAGTCCAACATGATTCACATTCCAAGTGCAATCGCGATTCAGATTGTGAATTAAAGAAGAGGAAGGAAACAGAGATCAGAAATGCAGAATAGAATTCGATTAATAGGAAACAGATTACAAACATAGTGGTCTGAACTCAGGTGGTTCGATCGTCCACAATGATCGCCATGGTTGATGGTGGTGGTTCACCTCTAGTAGTCTGAGCACGAAGGATTAAATCCACTAGAGTGTGTTGGAAATCCCAATCAGTCCCCTTTGATAGACTTCGACTTCCCAGTCTCAGACCTGCACCTTCTTGATCGAGAGAAGCACTAATGCAACACCGCGCACCATCGTAGATGGAGAAAACAAGAGCGATTTAATGGAGATAGTGAATGTGCATAGAGTGTGTGTTCAAAGACCCTTAAAATGTACACAACTACTAACGGAATTACAAAAGTGGATTTCCTATTCTACCCTTGCGTGACTTGCGCTACAAGTTTCTCCAAGGGTGACGTGGCAACTGAGTTGGAGCTGGGGTGACCTCTGAGTTGGATAGCTGACGTGGATAACGCCTTTGGGCCATTCCTTATTGGGCTGCTCCTACTTGGGCTGTAGGGCCGTGAGGCCTGGCCTGGCCAAGACGGAGTCGATCTCGGCTGAGATGGACTCGACTCAATCCTATAGAAGAAGAGAAGAGAGCTTTTTGTTACCTAAGGCCTTCAATTTAACATAGATTTGTATTTTCTCTTTTCCTAGGTCCTTAATGTAAATCTCAGCTAACAATTAATCCTTAAGCACAAAATAGTCTTGCAACGCTCTTCTTAGGTCCATAAAAGATATATAATTTGTGACTCATCAGCCATTGGGAATCGCCACCAGCGTTTTCCAAGGAACAACCAGGAAACCTGGGGGGAAAGGTTGGTCTGAGAATCAGAGTTGCGGGTTTAGGAGTTAGTTACACATTGAGAATACAGGGTGGCGCAACATGTCTATCACTTGATAATTACCATAGGCTAGCTGTAAGGTTGTGAGGATGATGCTTAGGTTTGGGTCCTGTAGAGATTACAGAGAGTCATGGGTAGGAGTAAGTGTTTTTTATTTTTTTGATTTAAGACTTGATAGGTGTAGCACCCCAAAATTGTCCGGGGCTAGAGCGCCCATCATGCCTTCGAAAACTCTGAATCAGCCTCCACTTGGGCCCAATTCCAAACCCTTGGGTCATCACCTTGTGATTCCTAATTGGGCCGAGACTGAGTCCACCTTAGTCACCCTAAGATCGAGTCCACACTTGATCGAGTCTCCCACATCCTAGTGGACCCCATATCGAATGCACCAGATTACGAGTAACTCACATGAGAAACGAAAATAAGGGAAGAATAATATCTGTGAGAGAATCTCGGGATCTGGGTTGTTACGCACCCACCTTAAGCCCTATATAAAGCCTTTGGGCGAAGAATTCAAGGCGAAAAAAAAGAGGAGAGGAGAGAGCGGAGACTAAGGAAGAGCAAGGCGCAACGAAAAGCTGCTGGAGAGAAAGCTGCCGACTACACGCAAGAAGCAAAAGGGGAACCCCAAGGGCTGGTTGAAGGAGAGGCAAAGATGCTGGACGAAAGTAGGGAAAAGGCATTCACCGTCTCCAAATACTAGGTTAATATCTTAGATTACCCTTCGCATCATTCCAAGCTAAGAAATCCCCATCGCTCATATCAAGCCAAGATTCCTACCACCCTGTAGCCGCTGGGGCCGAGTTCATATCGACCCTTAACCCTCGGGCCGGCGGCCAAGACGACATGATAGTCCCACCTCGAGTCTCCTCGCCATGGCCGACTTTGTTCTGGCCCAGTGCGAGGATGTCCTCTACCAGCCTTTGCCTTAGTCCTAGTGTCGATTCAGTCTCGACCCAAGTAAGGTTGAGTCGATACAAGCCGACTCGGCCCTCTACCTTAACCCTCATGCTGATTCTGTATCGGTCCCAGCAAGGTCGAGTCAGGACAAGCCGGCTTGGCCTTCATCCTAACCTCACCTTCTCCTAAACCTAAGCTTTAGCCAGAACTACGTGGACTTGGATTCCTCTAAAGCCGAGGTACGTAGGCACAAGAGGCATACTCCTATCAAGTCATAAATCCAAAAAAAAACAAAAAAACTTACTCCTACCCCTAACGCCTTAGTCTTCATAGGACCCAAACTTAAGCATCATCCCTACAACCTCGCAACTAGCCTAGGGTAACTATCAGATGATAGACATGATGGGGCACCTTGTGTTCCCAATGTGTAACCAACTCTTGAATCCGCAACTCTGATTCTCATACCAGCCTTTCTCATAGGTTTTCGGCGTTTCCTAAAAAAAATGTCGGTGGCGACTCCCAATGGCCAAGTCAGTTTCAACCATCATATGGTTGGGATCATTTCGGCCACGATGAACCATTTCGCACCTCATCACAAAACAGGTTGTGACAGATGGCGACTCCATTGGGGACTCATAATTTTTATTAAGAGTTGAGCCCCGATAGGTTAGCTAAGAAAGGAAACCTGATGCACATGTGGGGATATGGCCTTTTTCTTTCATCATGAGCACTTTAATTTGTGCATTTCTTTTATACATTGTCTGTACAACCATAGGGTAGAAGACTTAACGTTACCATGCTAATACTGTGGCTAGGGGCATGTATGGGGAAATTATTTTAATGTGTGATTATGCCAATGAGAGGGGTCCTATTCCCGGGCCTGTGAGTTAGGGAGAGAGGAATGTGTAGTGGTACCCATACTGGAGGTGTTCTCCGTACTTGTGATCACGATAATTTCACTTGCGACTAATAGTCTCAAGGGACGACCATATTCTGGGAACTTTGTCCCGTCTATGGTACTCTCCCTTGGGAGGTCTATAGGCCCAAGAACATGATGGAGAGGAAATTTAGAAAGTCCAGAGGGGAGAACCCAGGGAAAATTCCCATTGAAACCACCTGAGTCGGGTTAGGGGTCGACCAGTACAAGCCGAATTGGAGTCGGATGACGAAGCCGAAATGGAGTCAGCCCATGAACACCTTTCTCCCCTCATACCAACCCGGCATGCATACATCCCTTGCATATCTTATAAAAGAAGATAAAAAAAGGAAAAGAGCAAGAAAAGACAAAACAAAAACGAATGCATCAAATTAAATTGACCACGAAAATTTTAAAAAATGGGAACGGAGGTGCAGTTTCGGGCCAAACAACTATATCCCGTCCAGGCTAAGGCGCTAGACGTCCAGTCGCTTCGTTATTGGGGTAATTGCTTGAAAGGACAATGGCGTAAGACATTTGAAAAACTCCATGGCAATCTCCTACGCCTACTAGAAATCGAAACACAACCGGCCGCATTAGAAGCCTTATTCCAATATTATGACTCGCTAGTGCATTGCTTCACTTTTAGAGACTTCCAAATGGCTTTAACCTTGAAAGAATATGAGCAGCTACTAGGACTACCATTGATGGAATCCCCACATTATTTCCACTAGGCTCAACCACCGTCCTAGGCTACCCTAGCCAGATCACTAAGGGTGTCGGAGGCAGAAATGTCTAAACGAAAAAGGAATCGCAATGGTCTGGAAGGAGTCCTCAGGGTATACATAGAGGAAAGATTACTCCAGTTTCAGGAGGAACAGGATTGGGCTGTGGTCATAGATATACTTGGACTGCTCCTTTACGGGGTGGTGTTATTCCCTTATAGTGGAGGACTATGTCGACCTCGCGACCATAGAGCGTTCCTAGCCAAAAGGGATAGGGGAAGAACCCCACTATGGCTGTCTTAGCTAATACTTATTATACGCTCAACAACTATAGCGAACGGAAGGCAGGGAACCTCAGATGCTGCACCCCTTACTTTACTTGTGGTTAACCGCCCACCTCTTTCATTGCAAAAACAAAACCATCTGCCCTATAGAAGATTTCAAGTGAAGTTGGATCAAGGCCATGACCAAAGAGCAATGGGTCAGGCAGCCAGGAGAAGCCTCTGAAAGAACGATACGCTAGTACCCTTCTTGGAACGAAAGAGAACAGATGATCACCAGGTGTGGAGGATACCCAAATGTCCCACTTCTAGGAACCCAGGGTGCCATCAACTACAATCCAGAGCTGGCCTCACAGCAAGCTGGGTATCCCATGGTCAGGGCACCCCTTCAGGAGGCCCTAACCCCTTTTGTGTTGGAGGGATCGCAAGCCCACAAGGGAGAGCACCACAAGAAGATCCAGCATGCCTGGACTAACATTATCAGAAAGGGGGTCGCATGGCGAACTAGAAGGCTGGGGTCTCCCCAAGTTACAAAACCTGGCTTGAACAACGAGTACACTTGGTAGGACTACCATGGGGTAGCATCCAGCATCAAGCCCAAGAAACCCAGGCTTATGAAGTACATGAGACACTCAGAGTTGAGGAGCTCGAGGGTACCCTGGAACAGATGAAGACTGAGCAGGGAATGTTAAAAAGAAAGCTGGAAACGGCCCTGGAGGAGTCCCGACAAGAAAGGCGGCTAAGTGATGACTTCAGCAAAAAAGCCCGAGGGGAAAAAGAAAGCCGTCTAAGGATCGGTCGTTTCTTAAAAGCGGTTGAACAAGAAATGTGCTCTAGAAGAGTGGAACGCGACTAGGTAACGGCTGAAAGAGAACAACTAAAGGAAGCTATGGTAGCCCTTAAGTCAAGAGAGGCAGAACAGGAGGACGAACTTCGCGGTCTCCGAGAGCGGGTACTCTTGCTCGAAGAAGAACTAATGGCAGCCAAACTCTTCAAAGAACACCTACAGAACCAAAGGCGGTACAATCTACTCGCATTGGTCAAGGCCTGCGGGAAGGCAGACGAGGCTGAATCACAACTGGAGGAATTAAAAGAGACCCTAGAGAGCTGGAAGCGAAGATGCCAGGATATAGCTGACGAGGTCGAAATACAAGTACGGGCTGCTACCACAGACACACAATTCTGGAAGGACAGGTATATTAAGCTAGCATGGCTCGCCAACCAGGCGCTATTAAACATCCCTCGAAAGCTTCGCACAACCGAGGACGTGGTGGATCCTACCAGAACGTTGAGAGAAATACGGGAGTTCCTAGAGCGATGTAGGAAGTTGTATGACAGGATGAAGGAATTGTCGGCGCCACCCTAGAGAAAGGGGGTGGAAAACGCGCACCTCCTGAATTTAATAAAATACCATCTTTCTTTTAGTATTCCGTGGTCAAAATCCTTATACATGCATCATTCATTTAGTTTAGGCACGCATATGTCATTTTCTCTTGCATCTTGCGGCATATATATAAAAAGAAAAAAGGAAAAAACTAACAAAGACAATAACAAATCCTTATATGATACTAGGAAAAAGAAATTGATTGCATCCTACCGGTACCATACTCGATCTAGGAACAAAGATATGGAGCAAGCAATTGAGGATCTGGAGCAGCAAAACTTGAAGATAAGAGCAGAAATGAGGATGGAGATGGAGCAAATGAGGGAACAGATTAACAAGATGTTCGAGATCATTACTTGGAACGCGGCTCCGACTCCCGCAGTGGCTACTAAGGGGGTAGCTCCGAGCGCAGCCACGCAGGAAGGATTCAAGGATTGCGCCCAGAGGTGGCGCGAGCTAGCCACGCAAGTACAACCTCCCCTCTCGGAATAAGAAATGGCCTCCATGTTCATCGACACGCTCCCCTCCCCCTTTTATGATAAGGTCATAGGGAGTGTGGCATCCAACTTTGCTGACCTGGTCACCATAGGAGAAAGAATTGAGACTGGGATTAAACAGGGTAGGTTTGTGCAGGATCGAGGGAATGCGAGTTTTGTCAAAAAAGTAGAAAAACAAAGAGGGGAGGCTAACACCATGATAATAGACTCCTCCCGCCCACAAGGTCAAGGTAAAATTATCCTGAGCAGCTCAGGAGTAGTAGCTCCATTTGATGCACCACCTAGAGCCTAAGCAACAAACACATTAGAGGCCCAGAATACCCGCCCGATGAACCAAATGAGGGTTTTCACACCATTCCATGACCTACACGACCCTCTTTCCCCTCTTTCTCTAGAGGGGTGTGATATCAGTGCTACCGTTAAAACCCCTGGAGCCTCCATACCCCAAAACCCACAACCCCAATGCAAAATGTGACTACCATTCGGGGGCTGTAGGGCACTCTACGGAAAGATGTTGGAGCTTCAAGCATAAAGTCCAGGACTTGATAGACGTAGGATGGCTCAGATTTAAGGGAAATGAATCCAACATAAACACAAATCCCCTCCCAACCCACAAGGGGCAGTCCATAAATACCCTGAGCCATGACACCCTGGCCTCAGACAAAGAAGGGGGGGATTGTGCGGAAATAAGCAAAGTTGCAGCTGTGGGGCAAGAGGGAGGCCACCCGTTTCAACCATTAATCATCCAATGCGACCCTATTCGCCCTACGCTGTTAATTCTCGCAACCCCGCCAAGGCCTACATATAAAAATAATCATGTCGTCCCTTGGAAATATGACCTTATGTTAGAAGAACCCCCTAAAAAGTAGGTAGACAGCATCCTGGCAGAAGAAATCACCAACATCGCAGAGTCGGGAGGAATGACATGCAGCGGGAGAATCTACACCCCAGAAAACTTGGGAAAGAAGAATCCCAAGGAGAGCCCAAAGAAGACCCTTAAGGAGAAAGAGGCTGAAGAATTCTTAAAACTCATTCGTTATAGCGAATACGAGTTGTTGGATCATATGAACAAAACTCCCGCATGTATTTCACTGCTTTCCCTCCTACTGAACTCGGAAAGCCACTGAAACCTTCTTCTGAAAGTATTAAACGAGGCTCACATAGCCCTAGACATAACTGCAGAAAGGTTTGGAGGCATTGTTAGCAACCTCACTAGCAATGGACGATTAACATTCTCAGATGAGGAAATCCCGATGGAAGGAAGGCAACACAATCAGCCCCTCCACATTTCTGTCAAGTGTGGCAATTACATGATCACTAAAGTGCTAATTGACAACGGCTCATCCCTCAATGTCCTACCTAAATCCACTATAGACAAATTGAGCTCTGTCAACTTGCAACTGAAGGCCAGCACAGTTGTGGTAAGGGCATTTGATGGGTCGACGAGGGACGTCATGGGATAGGTCACCCTCCCTACTTACATCGGCCCCACCCTATTCAATATTGCTTTCCAAGTAATGGATATCTGTCCAGCATACAACTACCTTTTAAGGAGACCCTGGATTCACAAAGTCAGAGTTGTACCCTCCTCTCTCCACCAAAAAGTAAAATTTATTGCAAATCATCAATTGGTCAGTGTAATGGGAGAGCGAGAGTTGGTAATCAGTACCCCTGATGAGTCAAAAATCATACATTAAACATGGACCTAAGAATGGTGTCAATAGGCAACTCATGCACCTAAAAGATGATTGTTAGCTAAGATCTAGATTAAGAGACTAAAACCAGAGAAAAATGCAAATCTGTGCTAAAACAAGGCATAAACTAACAAATCCTTCATTACAGGTCCAAACGAACTCTCAGCCCATCTGAAGGAGGCCCAACCGGAAACACCTCTGACTTGGCCGACTCCATCTCGACCTAGTAACACTAGACAACCCAGTTGGAGGAACGGGCCAATAAAGAGCGAAGCCTAGTAGCACCCCACGTCACCTCCTAGAGTAGCTTGCAAAACAAGTAATAATAAGGGTAGAATAGGGATTTCAAATGTAATTCTGTTAAGTTAGTTAGGGAAGTTAGCTTTCGCGCCTTGTATATATAGGTGCAACTATGAACAAATCAGCGTCTTTTGGCTTCATAATTACACTCACATTTTCATCTACATTTTCTCTCTCAACTTCATCTTCTCCCTCTCACGATGGTTTACGGTGTTGTAATGGTGTTCTCTCGATCGAAGAACGCAGGCTAGAAACTAAGAAGTTGAAGGTTGTTGGAGGTGACCGATTGGAATACCAACGCACTCTAGAGGACTTGATCCTCAGCGTTCTAGCTACTCGAGGTGAACCATCGCCGTCAGCCATAGCGATTTTCATGGACGGTGGAGCCACCGAAGCCAAATCCCTGTGTTTGTATTTCGTTTCCATTAATGTGAAGTGATTTCTGATTCTGATTTCTGTTGCATTCCTAGACTTTAATTCCTTATCTGCGTTGCGATTGTACAAAGTGAGGGAACCATGATTGAACTAAGTTGCTTGGAACTGGTTTGATTAGAAACAGTAGGTAATCAACTAGATCACTTAATTGAGAACCTAAATTCAGCTTGAACTTAATCCCTGCCAACTGATGAGGTAGCGATTGCGTAATTCCTCGGTACGGCAATGGACGAATGTTTGGCGATCGTCATAAGAATTTCAAAGGCTGATATGGATTGTTAACCGAACGAATGAACCAGAAAGGACTTGATTATTGGACTGAAACATGAACACAGCTATAGTAGTAGCAGTAGTGTAGTTAGTAAATGCATTTACACTTTGTATTTTACTGTATTCTACTTTACTCGCATTCCATTCCCCCATTTACTATTGTCCTAGTCTGATATAGAGTTAGTCCGACTCTATAGCGTCTGTCTACGCTTAGCCGAGACGAGTCGAATACTCTGCACTTAGATTCTGCTTGTTTACTCCACATTAAAACACACTTCGAACACACTGTATCCTTGAGAAGAATGACCTACGGTTGACTATGCTATAGTTAGCTTTAGTTATTTGATAAGCATTTAAGACAACTAAAAACCAGCTTATCAAATTGGCGCCGTTATTGGGGATACAAGCTCCTTTGTGTTTTCGTGTGCCCAGTAAATCGAGCCGAATCCAAGTCTGTGGAGTTTTGTTTTAGAGTCTAGTGAGTTTGCCGAGTCTTAAATTGAGTCTGTAATTGTTAAATAAACCTTTACATGAATTCACTGTTGCAAAAAATATATATATATAATAAAAATAAATAACTTCTGACTTTGCATTCCATGTAATTCTGCATGGTATATTGATTTACATTCATCGTTATACTCATATTACTCTGCTTTTCGTAGATTTAATTGTCAACTTTAGTCGCCGTTAGAATCACTGACCATTTCATGTAAATTTGCATGATGCATGACTAGGAGTAACACTGACCCCTCGCATGCATTCGATCTAGAAATAGAACTAACCTTACGTAAAATAAGGAGAAATAAAAAAACTATAATAAACAATGGTAGTGCCGACTCTGTCCTTGACTCTAATATGCTTCATACTGATATACTTGTTTCAAGTTCTAATACTTTTATAGAGCCAGGACAGATGGAGAATCATGATAGGATGCTGAAGGAGCTAGCCACTCCAGATGTGGTGTACCAGCCTTGGTGTATCCAATACCCACAACTGGAGCCGGCTCAAACCTATGAGTTGAAGTCTAGTCTAATACAATTGTTGCCTAAATTTCATGGTCTTGCAGAAGAAGACCCCTACAAGCACCTCAAAGAATTCCACGTGGTTTGTTCCACGATGAGGCCGCAGGGAATCCCAAAAGACTACATCAAAATGAAGGCGTTCCCATTCTCCCTGGATGGAGCCGCAAAGGACTGGCTATATCTGCAGCCAGCACTCTTCAACACCTGGGGAGATATGAAACGAACCTTCCTAGAGAAATTCTTCCCAGCTTCCAAGACTGCGACCATTAGAAAAGAAAAATGTGAGATAAGGCAACATACTGGAGAAACTCTACATGAGTATTGGGAGCGTTTCAACAAGCTTTGTGCCACCTATCCTCACCATCAGATCAGCGAACAATTGCTGATCCAATACTTTTACTAAGGATTGTCAATGATGGACAAGAGTATGATTGATACCGCCAGTGGAGGAGCGTTAATGGACAAAACACCAGTAGTAGCAAGGCATCTAATCTCGAACATGGCGAGCAACACTTAGCAATTTGGGATTAGAGGGCCGAATCCGTCTCGGCCAGTGATGAGTCACAAGTTATGCATCTTTTATGGACCTAAGGAGGATGTTTACAAGGCTATCTTGTGCTTAAGAATTGAGCGTTAGCTGAGATTCATATTATGGACTTAAAAATAGAGAAAATACAAATCTGTGCTGATTTGAGGATTTTAGCTAACTCTTCTTTTCTTGCAGGATTAGCTGAGATGTTCTTGGGCCCATCATAAGAAGACTCAGCCGAGATGAAGTCGTCTCGGCCAAGACCGAATCCATCTCGGCCATGTTCATCCGGAAAGTCGTCTCGGATTGGCATTGGATCAGGTTCACGTTCAATCCGACTGAGGTGATCGGCTACTGCATTGTCGACACCCTTCTTGTCTTTGATTTCTAGGTCAAATTCTTGCAAGAGAAGCATCCGCCGAATGAGTCGCGGCTTGGCGTCTGGCTTCTTCAATAGGTATTTCAAGGTTGCATGATCAAAGAATACGATGACTCTAGAGCCAAGCAGAAATGAGCGAAATTTGTCCAAGGCGAATACTATTGCCAGTAGCTCTTTTTCTGTGGTCGTATAGTTTATTTGGGCCTGGTCCACGGTTCGAGATGCATAGGCGATTACATGTACCGGCCCGCCGACTCCGTCTCGTTGACCGAGAACAGCTCCAAGGGCTAAGTTAGATGCGTCACACATTAGCTCGAACGGGAACTCCTAGTTAGGTGCTTGGAAGATTGGTGTGGATGTCAATCTGGTCTTCAACTCCTCAACGGCTTGTATGCATTCTTTGTTGAAGACAAACTCCACATCCTTTTGTAGTTGTTTGGACAATGGTAAGGCAGTCTTGTTGAAGTTCTTGATGAAATGCCTATAAAACCCTACCTGTCCTAAAAATGAACGAATCTCCCGCACAGACGTAGGGTTAGGGAGAGATGTAATGATGTCGATCTTAGCTTTGTCAACCTCGATCCCTCGACTTAATACTAGGTGGCCGAGCACAATCCCCTCTACTAACATGAAGTGGCCTTTTTCAAAGTTTAACACCAGATCGGTCTCTATGCATCGCTTCAGCACTGGGGCTAGATTTCTCAGACATGCATCGAAAGTGTCTGCGTACACTGTGAAATCGTCCATGAACACCTCCATGCAATCCTCCAATAAATCTGAGAAGATGCTCAGCATGCATCTCTGGAACGTGCTTGGGGCATTGCATAGTCCAAACGACATCCTAGTGTAAGCAAATGTGCCAAAAGGACAGGTGAAGGTTGTCTTGTGTTGGTCTTTAGGTGTGATAATGAGCGTTTTTACAGTCGTTTTACGCGCTTTATCAGATACTAAAGCTAACTATAGCATAGCTAACCCTAGGTCATTCTTCTCAAGGACACAGTGCGTTCAATGGATATTTCAATAGGCGGTAAACAAAAATCGGAATCTGATTGTAAGTCACAGACTGCGTCTCAAACTGGCCGAGTTGCACTTGGCGGAGACTAGGCCGAATTGATCTCGGCAGAGACGATTTGGTTCGGTCTCTACTGAGTCTGACAGACGCTACAGGAGGACTGCCTCTGTCTCAGACTCGAAAAGCAACAAATAAGGGGGGAGGATTTAAGATGTAACTAACTATAAACAGAATTAAAATAAACTACTATGCTGAATACTATTTCTAAGATTATTACTACTACTGTGTTCATGTTCCGTTCCAATATTCAGTGTTTTCTGGTTCAATCACTCCAATTACAGTCCATCTCAGTCTCCATGGGTCTTATGGCAATCACCATAGGTTCGTCTCATACCATACCGAGGATTTACACAATCGTTACCTCATCTGTTGATAGAGATTAAGTTCAAGCTGATTTTAGAGTCTCAATTAATTATCATTAACTGATCATCTACTGAATTAGTTAAACCAGTTCCAATCGGCTTAGTTTAACCTTGTTCTATTACCATGTGCAATTGCAACTTAGTAATTGAATTGAATTATCAGGAATGCAATGGAGTTAGAACTCAGAAAATATTCATTATATTGAGAACAAAATACAAACACAGGGCCTGGATTCGATGGTTCCATCTTCCACGACGATCGCCATGGACGACGGTGATGGTTCGCCTCTGCTAGCTAGGAACCGAGGTTCAGATCCACCGAGTGCGTTGGAGCTCCAATCGGTCTCCTCGATAATCTTGACTTCTCATTCCTTAGCTTGCATTTCCTCAATCGAAAGAAACGCCATTGACAAAGACTGTATACCACCGTGAATGGAGGAGAAGAAAAGTGAGAGAGAATTCAGAGAATATGAACACGGGAGAGTTTTGAATGCCAAAAGCCCCTATTCTATCAAAGTTCCTTCTATTTATACAAGTTTGGGCACAGCTAACGATGCTAACAGAATTACATGTACATTTCCTATTCTACCCTTGCTGTGACATGCGTAGTAGTTGCACCAGTAGTGACGTGGAACCTGAGCCAGTCGGGGTGGCTGATATTGCTGACGTGGAGTTCCGCTTGGATCTTCCCTGACTCGGCCCAAGGCAGCCGAAGTCTCGGTCCCGGCCGAGAGTCTCTCGGCTTGTACCTTTAGCTGGTTGGCTGAACCTGCAATGGAGAAATAGTTAGCTAAGAATCTTGATTAGGCACAACTTGTGTTTTACTTGAAGTTTTGACCATTAATTTGGATCTTAGCTAACATTTATCTTTAAGCTCGTGAGTTGCTCTGTGGTACTCTTGTTAGGTTCATTTGAGATGTACATTTTATGACTCATCAAACCCCCACACTTAGCCTTTTGCACTCCTGGGCAAAATATGTGACTCAAACAAGGGAGATTTCAAGTTAGAGATTCTTCTGTTCGACTTCCTTGGGCTGACTACACAGAGTTGGAAGATCTTCATCCGGTTTGGAACGCAGCATGCCATGGGAGTCACTTGCCTTGGTTCTCGGGGGTTTCGACAGCTTTAATGGGGAAGAGGTGCCTTTGAGTTGATCACTGTTGCTAATGCCTGAATTTCTCATTTCTCTCGGGTGTCCGGCCGTGTTTACACTCAGCATTGCATGGAATTAGTGTAATTGTATCTTGTGAGCTCTCCTCTTACACCTGCAACACACACAACAGTTATGATCACTAGGACTTTTATGGCTTGTAGCGAGGTCAAGGTTATGGGTTGGATGGGTGGACGAGAACTGGTTTGAGAACCCATGGGGAGGAGAGGAGCAATGGGGAGTGAGTGTAACCAGTATGAAGGGAGTCCCAGTTCTTTGTGGTCTTCTTTTTGGGCTTTTATTTGCTTGCTCCTCCTCGCACTTTTTTTTCTTTCTTCTACTTGCATAGCTTGCTGATTTGTTTATCTCAACTCATTTATTTCGGCTGCTTGTTTCTGTTTTTGTTTTTATATACCTTCTTTCTTCCTTTCTTACATCTTGTTTTCTCTTTTTCTGCACCTTTAGCAGCCTTGTGACCGGATTCTGCTCCTTAGACTTCCCCCACACTTGATTTTAACTCACTCCCAGGACAATTCCAAGGCTCCTCGGCTTCCTGAGGGTAGGGTATGATAATGGTTTTTTTTTTTTTTTTTGGCCTCGGCTTGTAGTGAGATGTAAGAAAGATGGTCATATCAGGCTCAAAGGGGGGTGACAAGGGTCAGCTTGTTTTGGGCAGCTTATTTGGCTCTGGGCTCTTAAGAAACATGGCCTAGATCATTTCATTCCTGCATGCGTACAACAGTTGTATCTAGAGATTTAGGGCAAGATTCAGCACACAATTGACATGCATTGCAAAAATCACTCAGAAAGAAGTGAGACGGCCTTGTTTCCGGCCGTCTTCATTGAAGGCTCAAATTCTCGCATTGTCTGATCTGTTTCTTCACCCTGAAGGTTCCTGCTTCCCAATTTCGCTATTTACCGCCTAGGATCCGAAGGTTTGGCTCCCTGTAGGTAAGGGTAGTTCCTTTGGGAGAGAAGAGATTCCTACTGCTGATTCACCAGCCTTTCGGATTCATCTTTGGGTCGGCCATGGCATGCATTTCTGCTGTTTCGGCTGTGGGAATTCTTTAGTTCAATTTCTGTCCGGCCAAGTGTGTTCCGGATCCGGTGGGGGTGGCTGAGATGGAGTCACTTCGGATCCGGTCAAGATGGCTCAGAATCAGAATGGGACTCGGCTTGGGCAGTTTTTAATGAAAAACATGAGATTGAACAATTTGAAAAATGGAATGAAATGAAACACGCAATTGAAAGGAAATAACAAAGCAATCTAAATATAAAATTTTAGAGAAGGGAAAAGAGAAAAAGAGAAGGGCAGATATGGCGTGAGTGATCCGGCTTTTGTCAGATGCACGGAACCCCCCACACTTAGTCTCTAGCATTGTCCCTCAATGGTGGCCGAGTTGGCCTATGCTGCCATCTGGCGGAGTCGGCTTTGACCAAGAAAATGTTCTCCATGTTTTCTCCTGTTGGTGTCGGACCTTCTAGGAATGGTTTAACTTGGTGCCCATTGACCTGAAAGGTGCGATTGGTATGTTCTTCCTTAAGCTGCACTGCACCATGGGGAAATATGTTAGTGATAACAAAAGGTCCATCCCATCTGGAGCGAAGCTTACCTGCTATGAGTTTTAATCTTGAATTGAACAGCAACACTTTTTGGCCAATGTGGAGGTCTTTTCTTAGGATCTGATCATCATGGAATTTTTTTACCTTTTGCTTGTAGATTCTAGCATTTTCATAGGCTTCCAAGCGAAGTTCATCTAGTTCTTGAAGTTGGAACTTCCTATGCTCCCCCAACTTGGTCATAGGCCATGTTGCATTGCTTGACGGCCCAATAAGCTCTATGTTCTAGCTCCACAGAAGGTGGCAGGCTTTTCCGAAAACAACTCGGTAGGGAGACATCCCTAATCTGTTCTAAGATGCAGTCCCGTGAGCCCACAAGCGCATCTTCAAGGAGTTTGCTCCAGTCCTTCCCTGCTGGGATTTGTCATCTTTTGCAAGTGTATGCTTGATTTCCCTGTTAAATACTTCAGCTTGCCCATTAGTTTGGGGGTGATATGCTGTTGCTATCCTGTGTGCCACCCCATATTTTTTGAGAAGGGCAGCCATGGCTCTATTGCAGAAGTGACTCCTTGGTCACTGATGAGCCTTTGGGACCCCGAACCTGCAAAAATGTTGGACTTCAGAAAGTCCACTACTACCTTGGCATCATTGGTTCTCGTGGGGATGGCTTCTACCCATCTTGATACATAATCAACGGCAAGCAGGATGTATGAATAGCCATTGGAGATAGGGGAAAGGTCCCATAAAATCTATGCCCCGGACGCCAAAGACTTCACAGAATAGGATGGGCTGCTGGGGCATTTCATGCCTTTGGCTCAGTGGCCATCCCCGCTTTTTGGCATCTGTCGCAGTGGAGACGAATTTATGAGCGTCTCTGAAAATGGAAGGCCAATAAAGGCCACGGTCAAGCACTTTCCGGGCGGTCCGAGATGAGCAGAAGTGGCCTCCTCCAGAGCTGAGTGATGTATGAAGGACCGACTTAATCTCGGTGTCGGGAATGCACTGCGAATGATCTTGTCGTTGCATAATCTCCACAGATAGGGTCATCCCATACGTAATACTTGGCATCACTTGAATCTTCTCCTTGTAAGTTCGAGATGCCGTAGGTGGAAATTGAGATGTTGCCACGAAGTTGCAAATGTCTGCATACCATGGTGGATCCGACTTGATGTGTAGGAGGTGCTCATCGTGGAACCCGTCTTGATAAGGCGTTGTTCTTTCTCTTTCAATCCTGCTTAAGTGGTCTGCTACTGAGCATTTTCGGCACCTTTCTTGTCTCTGATTTCCAAGTTAAATTCTTGGAGAAGAAGCATCCATCGGATCAGTCTTGGCTTGGCATCCGCTTCTTCAATAAGTACTTCAGAGTCTGCGTGATCAGAGAACACAACTATCTTAGAACCGAGAAGGTAGGAACGAACTTATCCAGGGCAAACACAATTGCCGTAAGTTCCTTCTTGTTGTTGTGTAGTTTTCTTTGGGCTGGGTCCATGGTTCTCGACGCATATGCAATAACATGCACTGGTTGGCCGACTGCGTGCTCTCGGCCGAGAACAGCTCCCTGTGGCCGAATTGATGCGCCGCACATGAGTTCAAATGGCAGGTCCCAGCTTGGTGCTTGCAAGATGGGTGCTGATGTAAGTTTGCGCTTAAGCTCTTGAAATGCCTCAATGCAAGATTGGTCAAGTTGAAATCGGCATCTTTCTCAGAGTAGTTTGGATAGCGGCAGGGCTAGTTTGTTGAAGTCTTTGATGAATCTTCGGTGAGAAGCCTGCGTGTCCTAGGAATGAGCGAACTTCCCGCACAGAGGTGCGGGTTTGGAAGTGAAGAGATTATGTCTATTTTTGCCTTGTCCACTTCGACGCCTCGTTGGAGACTAGGTGTCCCAAAGACTATTCCCTCCACCACCATGAAATGACACTTTTCAAAATTTAAAACCAGATTCGCTTTTAGTGCATCTCTTCAACACCTTGGATAGGTTGTTCAGGCATGCTTCAAACGAAGTCGGCAGATACCGTGAAGTCGCCCATAAACACTTCCATGCACTCCCTGTAACAAGTCCGAGAATATGCTCATCATGCAGCGTTGGAATGTACTGGAGCATTGCACAGCCGAATGGCATTCTGGTGTATGCAAATGTGCCAAGGGGCATGTGAAGGTGGTCTTATGTTGATCTTCAGGTGTTATGTGTATCTGCATGTATCCTGAAAATCCATCCAAAAAACAGTAATGGATTTCCGCTATCTTTCCAACATCTGGTCAATGAAAGGCAAAGGGAAGTGATCCTTGCGGGTTGCTTGATTTAGTCTTCTATAATCGATGCACACCCGCCAAATGCTGAATCCTCGTAGGTACCAACTCATCTTGTTGGTTTTTCGTCACGGTTATCCCAGATTTCTTTGGTACTACTTGCACATGTGACTTACCCACTGACTGTCCGAGATGGGGTAAATGATGCCTGCAGCAAGCAGCTTTGTGACCTCTTTCTTGACGACATCTAGAATCGGGATTCAGCCTTCTTTGCTGTTGCCTTTATGGGCTTACTGTCTTCCTCTATTAATATTCTGTGCATGCATATGGAGGGATTGATACCTGGAAGGTCAGAAAGTTTCCACCCAATTGCCTGTTTGTGTTGCCTAAGGACTCCTAACAGCTTGTCTTCCTGCTCTGGGCGGAGATTGCTTGCAATGATGACCTGAGCTGTTGTTCACCGGTCCGTAAAGGCATATTTTAAAATGGCTAGGCAATGGTTTCAGTTCCATAGGTGGTGGAGATGGAGATTCTTGAGTTACAACTCGGATCCGATCTGGCCGGCTTGTTCCGGGATTCGGCATTAGGATCGCCATCATGGACTCGCCTTGTCGCGCTCTCGGCCGACTTGACGGGATGGTTTTGCCTTCCGTAAAAAGTCGAGCCTGGTTCTCCTTTCAGTCCTGGATCCGATGGAGCGACGGGCTCGGATTGAGCCTGGTCTTTAATGGCCGAGATTGATTTGGTGTCGGCCCCGTATGTTTGACTTGTTGGCCGAAGTTGACTTTTTATCCCGGCATTGACTCGGCCTTCTTCGCCGACTTCACTTCGGCTGTGAATATAGTTGCCAGTTGTGCAGATATGAGCTTTCTAATCTTGGCAACTTTTACCTATTGCACTATTCGCTCTCCGAGGTCTTGAGATAGCAAACTTGATTTATCAACTCAGTTAATTCTTTTTCACCGTCCAAGTTGCTGATATCACCGTGATTCTCCTCGAGGTGGGTTTCCATTACTTCCTTGGGTTAGCCTTCTGGGCATTTATTGGCGGCAGTAGTTCCAGCAAGATCTTCCAATCCTCACGCAGCTTTCTAGTTGGAAATATTCTTCCACTAATTCTTCCATTATATCCACACCAAAGAGTGAATGGTCTTCGGGGTGCTTCATGGCTTCAAAGATATTGAACTGCACCAGTGTGTCACCGAATTCCATAGAAAGCTGATCCGCATGTACGTCAATCTTCGCCCTTGCTGTCATTAAAAATGGTCTCCCCCCAATATCAAGGTTGATCTTTTGTCGATGACTCGCCCTCCATGTCAAGCACATAAAATCTACTGAAATATCGTTCATCTACTTGACGAGGACATCTTCGAGAACTCCCCGTGGGTTGCACGATACTTCTATTAGCAAGCTGTATGGTCATCCTGTGGGTTCTAAATCTCCAAGATTGAGGGACCTGAAGTTGATGCAGCATGACGTTGATTGACGCCTCCTAGGTCCAACATAGCCAAGCAAATGTGCAATCACCTATGGTGCATGGGACCGAGAAGATACAGGGGTCTCGGCATTTCTTTGCAAGACCTGTGAAATTCCGCAGTGGGGGTGATTCCCTGGTTGCTTGAGACCACACCTCCGAAGTTCTCGATTCCCTTTCATCTTTCTTCTTTTTGTGTATGCATAGTTCCTTAAGGAATTTTGCGTACTTTTGGAATTTGTTTGATCGCATCGGAAGTGGAATGTTGATTTCCACCTTCCCGAACATCTTCAGCAGCTCGTCATCGAGTCTGGTGTCTTTGCTGAGATGGTTAGGGATGGAAATGGCAATGGGACAGCTTGTCTGTGGGTGAGGTGAGGCGTGAGTCATTTGTTGCTTCGCAGCCTGGCTTCATCCGGTTGCTGTACTGATGCTGGTTCTGTCTGTGTCGAGATAATTCCTTGCCGCTCGAGTATTACTGCATCGGGCATTCCCTCTCGGATTCGAACGGGTTGGGAGGGAAGGTTACTCGAGCCGGCTGACTCAGTAATTCACTCACAAAGGTTCCGCCAGCTGTCCTATTTGCATCTTGAGATCATGGATGGTGGCGGTCATGTTTTGTTGAAATTGTAAATTGCCGGAGCTTACTGATTGTTGAAATTTATGTTGCTCGCTGCCAGTTTTCATTAGATCTTCTAGTGATGGAGAGTTGTCTTGAGTAGGAGTTCTCTGTTCTGAGGTGGGAAGGATGATGTTGAGTATTGTGAACTCGGCTTGCTGATGACTAGCTGTCCCATAGGGCGCATTCGCATGAATCGGCTCTTTGAGCCGCATACGGTCCTGGCTGTGGATTAGGCCGAATGGTTGTTTCCATATGGTTGGTTATCGAATTGCTGGCTGATAAGGTTGCCCCCCGTATTGAAATCCTCCTACGCCCAACACTTTGGTTTAGCAGACTCGGTTTCTTGCGCAGTGGGGCACATATCGGTTGGATGTTCCATTGAAGTACATATGCCAAGACCTTTGCTGCCATGGTTGGATGATGTTGACTAACAGCCGGTTGTCTCACCAGAGAAGTTAGTTTGGCCAGCTGGTTCTCCAGCCGTTGGGTTGAAGCTTTTCGATTTCGCGTTCACCGGCCGAGATCTGATTCGGTCCTCCGATTCCGAATTGTTGAGTGTTGCTCGCCATGTTCGAAATCAGATGCCTTGTCGCTGCTGGAGTTTTTTGTCCATTAACGCTCCTCCACCGGCGGCGTCAATCATCTCCTGTCCATTATGGCTAATCCTTCCGTAAAGTATTGGATCAGCAGTTGCTCACGATCCGATGGGCGAGGACAGGTAGCACAGAGTTTGTTGAAGCGCTCCCAGTATTCGTGCAGAGTTTCTCCTGTGTGCTGCCTTATCCCACATTTTCCTTCTGATGGCCGGAGTCCTGTAAGCTGGGAAAAATTTTTCCAGGAAGGTCCGTTTCATATCTCCCCTGTATTGAAGAGTGCTGGCTGCAGATATAGCCAGTCCCTTTGCAGCTCCATCCAGAGAGAATGGAAATGCCTTCATTTTATATAGTCTTGGGATTCCTGCAAGGCCTCATCGTGGAGCAAACCACGTGGAATTCTTTGAGGTGCTTGTGGGGTCTTCTCCTGCAAGACCATGAAATTTAGGCAGCAAGTGTATCAATCCAGACTTCAATTCATATGTCTGAGCCGGCTCCAGGTTAGTGGATACTGGATACACCATGGTTGGTACACCACATCCGGAGTGGCTAGCTCCTTCAATGTCTGTTAAGGTTTTCCATCTGCCCTGGCTCTGTAAAGTTTGTTAGCACTATCACTGAGGGTGTTAGTATAAGATTGATCAGACTCAACAGCAGAGTTTACACTATTACTAATATTTTTGTAGTATTTCTAATTTTACGTAACCTTCGTAAAGTTAGTTCTATTTCTGGATCAAAATATACAGTGGGTCAGTAATACTCCTAGTCATGCATCATGCAAACTTCTAAGGTAACAACAATCAGGATGTAGTCAATATGTAATGCTGAATGTGATGCAAGTTATTTTATTCTATATCAATATGTATATATTTGTTTTTGTTTTATCGGTGAATTCACGTGAAATTTTATTAACAAATTCAGACTCAATCAAACCTTAAAACAAAACTTACAACTCTGATTCGAATTCTGTTTACTTGGCACATTGAAATACACAAAAAGAACTTGTGTCTCCGGCAACGGCGCCAATTTGATAATGAGCGTTTTTACAGCCAAGTTTACGCGCTTTATCAGATACTAAAGCTAATTCATAAAGATAAAGCACCTTGAAGTCATTCTTTCTCATGACACAGCAAGGCGCTCAATGGATATTTCAATAAAGTAAACAAAAATCGAATTCTGATTGTAAGTCATGCATTGCCTCAAAGATCGCCGAAGGTAATTTGGCGGAGACTAAGGCCGAATTGATCTCGGCAGACGATTCGTTGCCCCGTTCTGGCTGGAGTGCAGACAGACGCTACAGAGGACCGCCGTCTCGCATCAAAAGCAACAAATAAGGGAGGATTTAAGATAACCAATCATAAAACGTAACTAAAATAAACTACTATGCTGAATACTATTTAAGATTATTGATTACCACGTGTTCATGTTCCGCTCCAAATATTCAAGGTTTTCTGTTCAATCACCCACTATACCATCTCAGCCTCCATGGGTCTTATGGCAATCACCATAGGTTCGCACTCCCATACCATACGGTGATTTAATAATCGCTACCTCATCCGTTGATAGAGATTAAGTTCAAGCTGATTTTGAGTCTCACCACTATCATTAACTGATCATCTACTGAATTAGTTAAACTAGTTCCAATCGGCTTAGTTTAACCTTGTTCTATTACCATGCAATTGCAACTTAGTAATTGAATTGAATTATCAGGAATGCAATGGAGCTTAGAACTCTAAAATATTCATTATATTGAGAACAAAATACAAACACAGTAATTCGGATTCGGGTGGTTCCATCTTCCACGACGACGCCATGGACGACGGTGATGGTTCGCTCGCTAGCTAGGAACCGAGGTTCGATCCACCAGAAGTCATGCTGAGCTCCACCTGGCCTCCTCTCGATAATCTTCGGCTTCATTCCTTAGCTTGCATTTCTCAATCGAGAGAAACGCCATTGACAAAGACTGTGATACCACCGTGAATGGAGGAGAAGAAAAAGGAGAGAGAATTCAGAGAATATGAACACTGAGACTTTGAATGCCAAAAGCCCCTATTCTATCAAAGTTCCTTCTATTTATACAAGCTTGGGCAAGCCTAACGATGCCAACAGAATTACATGTACATTTCCTATTCTACCCTTGCCGTGACATGCGTTAGTAGTTGCACCAAAAGAGTGACGTGAACCGAGCCAGTCCAGGGTACTGATATTGCCGACGGAGTTCCGCTTGATCTTCCCTGACTCTGTTCCAAGACGGCCGAAGTCTGCCCGGTCCGAGAGTCTTCGGCTTGTACCTTTTAGCTGGTTGGCTGAACCTGCAATGGAGAAATAGTTAGCTAAGAATCTTGATTAGCACAACTTGTGTTTTACTTCTGAAGTTTTACCATTAATTTGGATCTTAGCCAACAGTTATCTTTAAGCTCGTGAGTTGCTTGTGGGTACTCTTTGTTGTGTTCATTTGAGACGTACATTTTGCGACTCAGATCAAGGTGCTGGCGGTATTTGCATGTATCCGGGAATATCCATCTAGGAAGCAAAGTAATGGGACTTCTACCAGCCTTCTCCGTGACTTGGTCCAAGAATGGTAGAGGAAATGGTCTTTTGTGGGTTGCTTGGTTCAGCTTCCCTCGTAGTCAATGCATACCACCAACTGTTCTGAACTCATGTTGGTACTAGTTTATCATTTTGTTGTTTCATCACGGTCATCCTGCATTTCGGGTACTACCTGCATCGACCGACCTAGTTGCTAGCATTGAAATCGATAAATGATTTCAAGCAAAGAAGTAGCTTGGTCACTTTTCTTTACCCACATCCAGATGGTTGTTCAATCTCCTTTATTGCTGCCTTTTAACGGCGCTTCTTCCTCCATCAAGATTCTGCATGCAGATGGAGGGATTTATTTCTAGGAGGTCAGATAATTTCCACCTTATGACCTTCTTGTGTTGCTTGGAGGACTTGTAACAATTTCTCCTCTTGCTTTTTGGCAAAGGTTGTTGGCAATTACGACGGAATTGCTGTCCATCACCCGTAGGCATACTTCAGATGGTTCGACAAGGGCTTCAACTCAAGCAGGGTTTTGGTGGTGAGACCTCACCTAATGGTCTGAAACTGTTTGGCCGACTTGGTTGAGCCTGGGTAATCTGGTTACCAAAGCATGACTTGGCCCCGGACAAGCCTCTTCTCGGGCTGCTTGGCCACTGCTTCGGCTTTGATTCCGGCTTGCTTCTAGTCCTTGGTCATTTTGGTGTCGGCAGGTCCCAACGTAAGCTTTGCTCTGGGCCCAGTCTCGACTTTATGTTGGCTGACTCGCTCTAATGTATGTCCACAGATGTATTCTCGACGAGTTCATCGATCAAGTCAATGCCAAAGAATGAGGTGTCCTCCATGTGGTGCTTCATGGCTTAAAAAAACTGACCAGAGTGTCACCAAATTACGCATATCAATCTTGGTCTTGGCCATTAGGAATGGTCGCCCCAAGATCAACAGATCCTTTCCTCGGCCTCGCCCCTCCATATCCAAGACGTAGAAGTCGGAGGAAAATTAGTACATCAATTGGACCAGGACATCTTCAAGAACACCTAAGGGCCGGACGACGCTTCTGTTTGCCAACCGTATGGTCATCCCTGGGTTCAGATCTTCGCAATTCAAGGACTTGTAAATTGACGTCGGCATGACGTTTATTGAAGCTCCTAAGTCCAGCATGGCATCGGCAAAACGTACAGTCGCCAATGGGCATGGGACCAAAAAGATTCTGTGGTCTCTGATTTCTTTTGGCAAGGCTTGTCTCATCCCGGCAGTGAAGTCGCCATTTCTGGTTAAGTGCCGACACTATTCCTCCTAATTCCACTCCTCCTTCATCTTCTTTCCTCTTGTGCACACAACTCTTTTAAGGAATTTTATGCATTTTAGGTATTTGCTTTATGGCATCCGTATGGGGAATATTGATCTCTACCTTCGGAACACCTTCAATAGCTCTTCATCAAATTCAGGCTTCCTCGTTGAGAGAGTGCCTTTACTTTGAAAAGGGTCGAACCGACTAGCCTACCATGGTGGTTGTGAGTTGGCATCCCCGGCTTTCCGTGGATCTCGATTTCAGCTGTGGTGCTGGTGGATCGATTTCAGCTGTGGTGCTGCTTGTAATTCCTTACTACCACTTAATGATACTACGCTTGCATTCCCTCTGACGGGAATTGTTTGTGAGGGGATCTCTTGATCCGCCGATCAGAATTGACTTATAGAGTTGGCTAGTCGCCCATCTGGGCGGCCTTGAGATCTTAGATAGTGGCATGCTCATATTTTGCTGGAATTGCAAGTTACTAGAGCTCATGGTCCGTTGGAACTCCAAAGCTGCTCGTCGCTATCTGGGCTTCACCAAATCCTCCAAAGATGATGAGTTACTTGGTGCAGGTGTTTTGTTGTTGTTGTTGAACGAGGGCATCCGGGTGTCTTTGATTTGACTGTTGGTAGATGCCTTGACTTGTGCCATGCTCGATTCAAATGAATCCTTGGAGCGATACGACTCTTGGTATGGTGGTCGCCCATATTGTTGGCTTTCAAATAGCCAAGCTGCATATCGCCGGGCTTCCCTGCACCGTAGCCACCTATTGCTCCAACACTTTGGATGAACCGCTAGGTTTCTACAATGCGGGCACATGTAGTAGGGTGCTCCAATCAAGTAAATATACAACATGCTTTTACTTGATGGGTTGAAAGGTCGATGGCAAGCTGTCTCTACTAGTGATGTCAATTCGGTCAACTGATTTTCCAATTCGATTATCTATCGTATCGATTTCTATCTACCATTTCAAAAGCAGGGTTCCCGGGTCCCGAATCGCCGCGTGTCGGGCCGCCATGTTCGAGATCGTATGTATGCCTTATCCATCAATGCTCCTCCACTTGCAGCCAATCATACGGTCCATCATCATCAACCCTTCATAGAAATATTGAATCGGCATCGATCTCAGTTAAATACGCAAGTACAAAGTCAAGGAACTTCCTATTCCACGAGTGCTGCCTGATCCCACAAATCTCCTTCCTTATGGTCGTTGTTCTGGATGTTGAATGAATTTCTCCAGAACATGCCTATATCCCCCCAAGTATTAAAGAGAACTGGCCGCAGATAGAGCCAATCTTTTGCAGCTCCCATCCAGTGAGAATGGAAACGCTTTCATTTAGCGTGGTCATTTTAGCGTGGAACAAACTATGGGTCTTGATCTCAAACAGATGAATCCCCTTAATTCAGAATTTGAGCTGGCTCCAGCAGGCATTGAATGCACCATGGTTGATACACATCATTCAGAGTTCTATCATTGTTCTTCATTGTTCCCCTCGTGCTCATGAAAAGATTCATCAGCAAAATTACTATTCCTCAGAATCCAAATAGAATTGTAGAACCACTGCTACCAAGCAAGTTATAGCACGCCTAATTTTCCTTAAACGATGCAAAGTTCTTTCTATCTCAGGCCCAAAAAGCTACTAAATGGTTCAAATTACTTTAGTCATACATCATTATTTATGCAAGAAAATAAGGTGCAAAAAGAAATGCAGAAAAAGCAAAGATAAGGTGTAGTAAAGAACAGACTCGTATACCTAGGGTGACTTAGACAAAAGATGACCTAAAAATTCAAAACAAACGGCATTCCATAAACTCGATTCGCTAGACTAATTTTGGCACACAAAGACAAAAAAGAACTTAAGGCCCCCGGCAACGATTTAAATTTGATAAGCGGTTTTTAGTCATCTTACACACCTCAAATAATTACCAAAGCTAACTATAGTATAGCTAACCTAGGTCGATTCTCTCAAGGACACAAAGGTGCCAGATTAGCCGAAAGGAATTAGAGTTTGCAAAATACTAAACATAGAAATGCCGATCTGGCCTCTAAGAACGCTAAGGCCGACTCTTCTTCACAACCAGTCTCGCCAATGGAACCAATATGGTTTCAGCCTAAAAGTGATTTAGACGCCGACTCCATTCTGCCTCGACTGAAAGTAGTAAATAGGGCTTGTGTTTAAGGCAAGAAAATAAACTAAGTACTAAAAAGTAAACTAAACTACTAACTACTGTACTAATTCGAAATCAACACAACAAAAGGTTGTCATTCTTACTTAGAATTATAATCCCAATCAACCTTAGATTCTTACGACGACCACCGAATGTTTGATTTTAGGTTTCTACCTAATGGGCATTATTACACTAGTTCCGACCGGCCTAGTCTAACGTGATCTACCCCTAACAATGTGTCACTACAAAGCTAAAAGCAGATTAAAGCGCATGAATTATAATCACAGAATTAGAAACCAACCGTATTTTATTGAAAACCAAATCAAATACAAAAGGCGAGAAATCACAGCTTTCTAGATACCTGCCTTCCGCGACTAATCACAATGGAAGAACGATGAAGGATGCACCAACGGTGTACGACGCTGAGGTTTTCAATCCAAAGACGCCGCTATACCGAGCTGATCACCTTTGAAGGCTTCCAGCTTCACAAATGAGACACCGCACGTGGCGATTCATGTACCACCGTACTAGCTTGGAATGTCTATGATTGCCTGATTTCCAAGCTCTGTGAGTCCGCTGAAAATTCCCACATGCTCAAGACGTGCCCATGTTATTTATACACACGCTGATAAATCTAAATCTAGTCCTAATAATGTAAATTCAAATCCTAAAAAGATTTCTAATTCGAATTACGCATTACAATCTCCCCATTTAGTGAGTTTTAGTTCCTAATTTCCTAGCATAATCATATCTGCATTCTTAGTTACTCAACCATGCATTCCTTGATCTCAAAGTAGAAGCAGCGGTCCAGGAAATGTCACCTCGAGTCACAAAATATAACTATTCAATTTAAGAAGGAATATTTGCAAGCTATTATTTTTTGTACTTTAAGGAAAATGATACCGAGATCCATATTAGGAAACCTAAAAAAAAACAGGAAGTCCAAAAATTGTGCTAATTCAAGGATCTTAGTTGATTTCCTTTTATGTGTCCAAAGTCCAAGGCTCAAGTCCAACAAGTGAGACCTGACCGAGACGCCTCCTTCCAGTCAAGCTGCCCAACATCCCAAATGAGGAGCAGCCTAATAAGAAGTGGCCCTATAGTACCTTCCACATTAGCCATCCAAAATAGGCCAATCAGCTCCAGCTAGATGCCACGCCACTTGAGTAACCAGCAGCCGCATCGCATGGGCAGATTAGAAAATCCACTTTTTGCAATTCTGTTAGGCATCATAGTTCTGCACTCAGATATATGTGGAGTAGTCGTGTGTATTTTGTGTCTTTTGAATTCATTCCTTCCACATTATCACTAATTCCATTATCTCGCCTCATTTTCTCCATTCTCATGGTGCACGCTGCATTGGTGTTTCTCTTGATCGAGGAAGTACAGGCCTGAGATTGAGAGGCCAAGTCTCAGGCAGACTGCTTGGGGATTCCAACGCATCTCGGTGGATCTGATCTCGACTCAAGCTTACATGGGAGGTGAACCACCACCATCAACCATGGCGATAGTCGGGAAGCATGGATCCATCTGAATTCGAACCACTACGCTTGTACTCTATTTTGTTAATCACCCCTCATTCCCCTGCATTTTTGCCTCTGTTCCTTTCCTCTTCTTTAATTCATGATTTGATCCGCGATTGCAATTGAACCATGAACGGTTAAACTAAGTTTATGAACCGGTTTAGCTAATTTAGTAGGTAATCATTTAACGATTGTTAATAGAGAACCCAAATCAGCTCCCCGAACCTAACTCCCTGTCAACTGGATGAGGTGAAACATTTAATTCTAAGATGGCAATGGACTAACCTGTATGATTTCCACAAGCATTCCCAAGGCCGATACGGACTGAGAACCGAGCAAAGAAATTGACCAGACTTGAATTAATGGAATTGGAACACCTAAACAAATTATATCGCAAAACAGCAGTAGCTATATTGTATCGCAGCATCCCTGTCTCTCGCATTTATTCCAGGCATTCATTTACTTTTTCTTGTTTGGCAACGAAACCCCCTGCATACCGTTTTACGAGTCCCAGATGTAGATAGTCCACCTTTATAGCCAATTTTACACTTAGCCAAAATCGAAGTCGATAAGTTCTGGTCGAGACCATGTCGACTCAGTTTGCGTCGAGAGCAACTCGCCACTTGCCAGACTAGTCGAGCCTCATGATGAGTCATAAAATATATCTTGTTGGACCTAAGAAGCGGCACCACAGCAACTCAACAGGCTTGGTAAAGATGACCGTAGTTAAGATCCAGATTACGGCCTAAACAGAAAACACAACCTGTGCAACCGTTTTTAGCTAACTATCTCTTCATTGTAGCCACCGGCCATCGAAGCCTCAGGCTTATAGCCCTGGCCAGCAGACTCACCCACGCATGAGTCCAAATGACATCCAGGAACGCTGAAAAGCAATCAGAGCCACCCTTGTCCAGCTCAACCCACGCCATCATTGAGAAGCTGCAACGCAAGTCACAAAAGCAAGGGCAGAATAGGAATTGTACATGTAATTGCTAAACATCGCTAGTCAGTCCACCTTGTATAAACAGATGTAACTCAACAAATATGGCTTAGGCAATACGTAACTGAACGGCTACATCA